>CM017584.2:1625881-1705881 GCA_007844105.2 Rhamnella rubrinervis | reverse complement strand
ATGCATCAATACAAACGGTTAAAGTTTCACATTTCAGGATTAACATTGACTACGTTATATGATCTAATGAGTTTTATCATTTTCAAAAATTTGTTTAACTCTCCATTTGTCTTCATGAATAATTTCACATGGATTGTCTACATTAATCAGCACATCATAACAATATGTAAAAGTGTATGATTCACATTCTAATAGCGAAAGCTTATGTTGATTACCTCATTAATGGTAGAACATGGATAACCTCTATGTCTATACAATATTATTGTATGTTTGTTTCCATTACATTAGACAGAATTTGAAAAAATGGAAAACCCAAAAAAAAAGAAGTTGTTTCACTTAAAAAAATAAGCATGACCCATAAAAGTGGCACCAATGTGTCACCTCGCCAATAACAACGAGATTCTACTAGTATTGGCGAGAAGACACTTTTTGTCTCAGGAGCATCTCCTCACTAATAGAGGCGAGAACTCGCCCATATTGGCAAGAAGGCACTCATGTGTCTCATAAATTTCTTCTCACCAATAGAGAGGTGTCACTGCTATTGATGAAACTTATTCCCCTTAATTTGCTCTCAGGTAAATGGCTCGCTAGATATAGTTGGAACTTGCTATTAGTGGCGAGAATATAGTATGGTTCCTTGGTTGTGCCTTCCGCCTAATAGGGACAAGCACTCGCTACTAGTGAGCCATTTCTTAATAGCAAATTCAACTAGAATATGGCGAATGAGTCTTGCCAGTATCAATGAGCACTCGCCCCTATTGGCGAGAAGGCATAACCAACCTCGCCTATAGTAGCGAGATCTCGCATCTATTGGCAAGAAGACATTTTTAAGACACACGAATGCCTTCTCGTCAATATGGGCGAGTTCTTGTCCTTATCAGCAATGAGGCACTTCTGAGACAAAAAGTGTCTTCTCGCAAATAGTAGTGGAATCTCACTGTTATTGGCGAGGTGACACGTTGGTGCCACTTTATAGGTCATGCTCTTTTTTTTTTTTTTTGGTCTTTTGTTGTTGTCTAATTGTTCAATGTTTGTATTGGAATTCATTTGTGAACACTTAAAATTTAATAACAATATTGACAAACTAAACAAGTAATTCATTTGGGATTGTATGGCAACGTATGTCAAATTGTACCCTAAGTGATGGACTAAACAACTAGTTGTAATAAGTGTTGTACAAACAAAATAGTAGTGGGAAAAATACAAGAACCAATAAACTAAGCTCATGATGGAAGATGTTAATAGCATACTTTTCCTTAAACAAAAGATGTAAACTTATCTAAAATAAAAATCCTCCAACTCTCATATACTCTATCAACTTCACCATGAATCTTTGTCAACCATAAACTTAGAGTACATTATCATAGGCATTTATCTTTGTCTATCCAAACATGGTAATATGCCTATTGAGAAGATCTACCCAAGCCAATGTTGTCCATTGTTCATCAAGACAAGACATAAATATAAAATGGATGTAAATGTAGTTGTATACATATTTTTTAAAAATTACAAATAAAACTCACATAATCAACTTCCTTCCAAGAATGTGAATACATCAATGACTACGAGACATACAACTATAAAGTCTCATTTATACTATCGAACCAATCTTGAGGCACGACTTTCTTCCTCTCATGGATATGTGTAAATATTTTCATTGGCGTGAGCAGTACGACCAAGCACTAAACTCTAAAACAATTAAAAGTTCAAACATATTAGTGTTTACATTAAATTGAAATGCATAATACTTACCCAAAATATAAAGTCTACAATTGCACATCTCGAGTAAATATATGCGGGTAGGCACGGAATCTTTGACTCATGAAGAATAATAATGTATCAACTACCTATAAGAAAGTACGAAGTTGTCATATAACAATACCAATAATGAAAGTTTGGTTTGGAAATTCAATAAGAAAAGAGATAATTGTATACTATATCAAACCACCGATCTCCGTGGTGAAAATATTCTTGAAAATGCTTTTATCAAACTTTGCATACAGTACATCATGCTTATTCTTGCTCGTATCATCCATGAAAGTGGCAAATGCGAACGCTTCCCTATAATAACGAATGGAATGAAAATTAAATCCATTCGCTCCTTACCAATATGTGGGTCCGAGTCTTATAAAGTGTGAATGGAGATGCAATTATCACCAACTTCTTAAGAGTCCTACCTGTATGCAATCTCATTATAGTTATCTTTTTGGTTGAGGAGAAATCTCAACCATACTATGCTCATTATCATGCATAGCAGGATCAAACAATTTGTATTTGTTTTGATGCATCTGCTTTGTTAGTTTTGTTCATCATCCTACAAAAAATACAAAAAAACAAAAATACTAATAACGGATTCATATAGCGACAAATTAAAGTAGGTAAGTTCTATTATATATCGTGAACCTAAGGTTAAAAATTGAGATTCTTGTTAATTATATGTTTTTTTAAATCACATAACTACAATACATTTACAAAGCAATGATTCAATTGATGATTTAAAATTCATTTAAATTCAATTGATGATTTTGGAATTCATTTTAATGATATCTTATTTATTTTGATTTTGGAATTCATTTAAAAAAAAATGACGTAAAAGCAAATAAAACATATACAATAAAAGCAAATAAAACAAGATCTTATTTATTTTATTTTTGTTAATGAAATACACGTAAAGAATGGTATAATATAATCTCAACTAACCTTCTCAACACAAATATGTTGCATGATGACACGAACCATCCTAATTAGGTCGTCTAAATGTGACTACAAATCATCAATCTTCTTCTCCAACCTTTCAATGTCACCTATTGATGGTGCAAGTGGAACCCTAGACAAACCAATAAACATGTTGGGATGGACCGGCTCAGAATTAGAAATCATAGGATCGCTGGTAGTAGAGTCAACACCATCCACGTAAATTAAGAGTGGATTAGAAAATGTGCACTCCCCAACACAAATGTAGAAAGTGGTCATCCAGTCCCGCTGCTCCTCTTTCTTAATGGGCATTAGCATGTTGTGTACAGGGTACTATACATTTCAAAATAAAACACATTTACTATAATGTAAACCCTATAATATACGATAACAATAAATAGTTTATAGTTGATGTAAAATTACATTGTTAGTATCAAATACTTTTGTATATAGCTTATCGAAATGCATTATTTTGGGGAATTCCCATCAAAGTAGTCTAGGTTCATTAGTAGGGAAATAGCTCCCACAATTCATCAATGTGGGGATGGAAATAGTCTCAAACCTCCAAATTTGTAGAAAAGTGAAGAAAACCTTAATTAATGTAATTATAAAAACAAATAACCCCAATAAATACAATAACCATAGAAAAAGAATAAAAATAGTACCGAAGGCAATAGGAAAACCATAGAGGGTGTAGGTTTTGGAGAAGTTACTCGTGTTCATGCAACTACAGAATGATGAGATTGTTGTATCATATGACAGTGTCCCTCATGGATAACTTTCACACATCTCGTTGTCCTGAATGATCTTGAAGTGTGTATTATTTATGGGTTTCTTCTTATCACCTGATAAAAATACATATTCCAATAGTTAAAACATCGTTATTTTCACATTGTCATCGACTTCATTTTGATCGAGCGAGTGGCATTCAAACTTCTCTATCAACTCCTGAGTTGAATCTCATTGTTTGGACTAAAATACTTCATCCACAACTGATCCATCAACCTATTCATGTCAATGAACTTGGTGGCTTGCAACATTTCAATTTAATCACCAAATTGAATGGTCTTCTATCAAATTGAGCATCAGCACCTCTAAAGTTAAATTCAATGACTTTCGAATCATCGCATTCAATCTATCTGAGCAACAGGTTATGGACAACGAAATTGCAAAACTTAATAGTTTGAATGTCCAGAAAATGGCCAGAGCAAGTGTTGGCAAACTTCTCAACAGCAGCTTTGTAAAGCTTCTGCCGGATAAGCTCTATTGCGTATGACAAATTGCCTATATTTATTACCTTGGCAATCTTATCTTGCTTCTTAGTTGATATAATGAATGGTCAATATTTATGTGTCCGCAAATAAAATAAGCAAACAAAACAAAATTAGAAAACAATAAAAACCAAAAATTTGCTAACGGAAAATGACTCACCAATAGTAGTGAGTTATTGCTACTATTGGAGAGAAGGTAGTTTTGAACCCTGCACTACCTCCTCATCAATAGTAGTAAGTAGTCGCTACTTTTAGCGAGATATTTTTCCGAGAGCATATTCAACACATTGGAAAATATCTCGCTAAAAGTAATGGAAGACCACTACTATTGTCGAGTAGACAGTTTTGTTTCTTTAGCTTCGCACTCGCCACTAGCATTGAGCTCTCAATACTTGTAGTGAAATAATTTTCAATGTGTTGATTAAGCTCTTGAAAAATGTCTCACTACTTTAAGGAAGTACTCACTACTATTGTTGAGAACGTAGTTCATGCAACAAAACTTATGCATTGCCCATAGTAGCGAGACCTTGCAAAAAGTAGTGAGATAACGCTGGAATTGGTGAGGCATCAGTTTTTTCAGCCAATTTTATCACATCAACAAATTATCCAAATAAGAATACAAATCATAATAATTCATTGAACATTTTTCTTTCATATGCAGGGCAATACAATTGACATGAATTATTGAACCTTTACTATTAAAATCCAAACTTGAAAATGAAAAAAATTAATTTTTACAACCTACAACCATCAGTGTAACATATCCCATGAACAAATGACAACAATTCGAATGCAGCATCCTATGCCCATCGCAATTATCAAGAGCATGAATTACATATTCAATAAAAAAATCAATTTTCATGATATTAAAAAAAAATCAATTTTTCATAATATTAAAATTTTTCGCCCTAAATTTTTTTTTCTCAAACCTAAATTATACAAATTAACTTAATTGACTTACAAGTATAGCTTTAGTGGAAGGGACTTCAATGGTCGGAGATGATCGACTTGGTGCGTCACGGGCAATGGTGGGACGAGTAATACTTTACTTACAGTCTTCATTTGTGAAGGTGGAGGTGGAGTTTTCTTAGTTGAAGAAGCAGGTTGGGTCTTTGACCTTTCAGAGCTTGGAGCATTTTTCTTTGCAGGTGCTGATGAGCACTCGAAAGTGTATATTTATTGAAGTTTAAATCATCATTGTATACTTAAAAGTATCATTAATTCCTCTTGTTTAAGCAATTCCTTTAAGTTTAAATTCAGTAAAAATAAATTGAAATGTGTATTTTTTATGCACGTTTAATAAAATAGGCGTATCTCTCAATCTAGAAGGCTAATTAAGGTGATTCTTAATGCAATAGAAAGAGGACTTAATGCACTATAACATTGTAGTTATTAACAAAGCCTAGTTTAGAAGTTTAGTGGGCCATATTTGGGTCACAATGCAACTGTTCAACACCCAAAGACCAGCCAATATGTTTATATATTTGGGCAGATCTCACTTATCTTGACCCAAATACGATTTCTTGATGTTCGGAAAGTTAAGGGATTCGCCTATAATATTAATTTTTTTAAAAAAGGTTAAATCCACAGAATTCAATGTGATATGACCAGTGCAAGTGGGGAGACAAGTATGATATGAATTTTTAACTTAACCTAACCTAATATCCACCTTCATACAAGTCCATTGGCATTTACTACCCTTATTGTTCTATAAATATCTACATTGGCTACTTATTTGAGGCATCTTGGTGTAGAGATCAAGACCATACTCTTGTATATTTTGTTTCTCTCTTGTTGTAATTCTCTTTTGTTCTAAATGAAATTTATGTTCATCACCTTCTTCTTTTTCTTCTTTCTTTAGTATGAGTAACTAAACTTTGTTTTGTTGGGGTAAAAGGGTGAAACTCTTGGTAATGAGATAATATTAGATTAATCTCCTTCTTGAGCTTTAATATTTATATTATAAAATTGTTATCATATATTTTATATTTGTTTTCAATTAATTTAGAAAATCACATTATAAAGTGGGGATCTTGATTCATTGTTGAGAAGATATTGACACAATGAATGCTTGAACCTATTTACATGTGTTGATGTTATTTGATAATTAAAAGTAAATATAATACAAAACATATATAACTAAAATGAACTTTAAATGTTATATTTTCCGATTGGAATTTCTATTATGCGTGTATTTCAATTGATTTATAAAGCTAATTAATCTTGTACTTAATTTATATGCTAAGAGTGGATCCCCTAACCCTAGCAAATCTTTTTACCATATTAATTTGTATATAATACCTTCTTCATCAATTCTTTCGGATTGACTTGGACTCTCGAAAAATTATTACTTGAGACAACTTGCACTTGGGATTGCAATCTTCTAGTTTTATTATACCGCATACTTGTTTATTATTTCTAAATGTCATGGAAGGCCAAGCCTTCTAGTCTTTGTTCATTTTATTTTTATATTGTCTACTTGTTTGTTGTTGTTAAATATCATGGAAGGTCAAGCCTCCTAATATTTGTTTATTTATATATATATATATATATATATATATATATATATATTCCTTTTCATAAATATCTTGGAAGACTATGCTTCCTAACTCTTGTTAGTTTCTTTTCATATTTTAATTTTAATTTTCATACTCAATTGGTACCGTGATTCAAATTCTGGTCGTTTGGTTAAAATTAATCCGGTACTTTGCATATTGATTTGTTTAGACCATCTCCACATTCACACGAATTGATACAATGGCTGAAAATGAAAGTGTGTATGATGAACATGAAAATCAACCGCTACAAACCATGCGTGAATATTTACAACCTCCTAGAAATTTTAGTCCATCATGTTTTATCTTTCTACTTAATGCCAACAATTTCAAATTTAAGACGGGTATGATTTCATTACTTCCTAATTTTCATGGCTTAGAATTTGAGAGTCCATATTTGCATCTTAAGGAATTTGAGGAAGTGTCTGCCATATTTAATGATCAAAATTGCACTGAAAAGATTGTTAAGCTTAAATTATTTCCTATTTCTTTGAAAGATAAAGCACAAACTTAGCTTGACTCTTTGAAACCAAGGTCAATTAGTACATGACAAGAAATGCAAGGTGAATTTTTAAAATTTTTTTCCAACACACAAAACAAATGCTTTGAAAAGACAAATCCAAAATTTTTCTCAAAATTCAAATGAAGCATATTTTCAATGTTGGGAACGTTTTAAAGATTTTTTAAATTCTTGCCCATATCATGGTTTTGAAAAATAACGTACCATAAGTTTTTTTTATGAAAGGTTAACATATGAAACTAAATAATTTTTAGAAACAATGTGCAATGATGAGTTCCTTGATAAAGAACCCGAAGAAGCCTTAGAATATTTGGATCACATGGCTAAGAATTCTCAGTCTTGGCATAGTACTAATCCATCTGAAAATTCAATTAAATCGAATCTTGCAAGTGCTAATAAAGAAAAATATAATATTAGCCAAGAAGATGATCTAAATGCTAGGTTCGTTAGTTTAGCTAGAAAGATTGAAGCCATGAAATTAACGAAAGTAAAAGAAATCAAATCTGCGCAAAATGAAAAAATTTGTGGTGTTTGTGATGATTTTGGATACTTAACAAATGAGTGTCCAAAAATTTCTGTTTTTAAAGAAGTTGTACATGAACAAGTAAATGTTATGAATAATTTTGAAAAGCCATTTACGTCTTGTTTTTCAGATTCATACAATCAGGGATGGAGGAACCATCTGAACTTCAGTTGGAGGAATGACAACAATACTCACACAATGCCTCTCAATGTACGTCAAATATTTCTCCATATGCATCATCACTATCGAAAAATCATGAGGAAACAATGCAAGCATTTATTTAAGGCCAAACAAACATCAACAATCAAACTTCAAAAGCTATCAATGAGATCAAGAGCATACTTTCTGCTTTGGACTTCATCTTTGCAAACTCAAGAAAAATGTAAGTTTCCTTTTCAACCTCAACCTAATCCTATTAACCAATATCATGTCTCTACTTCAAGTGAGAGTCAACCTGAAAATGTTAATTCTGTTACAACTCTTTGAAGTGGAAAAGTTATTAACAAAACTATTACATCCAAAGACCACGAAAAGAATGCGCTCCCGGAACCAAAACATAATGGTAAGGATGACGGTAAGCATGATGAACTTGAATTCTTAGGGATAAAAGTTTATTTTCTGGACATTTTCCTAAAAAATTAGAGCCAATTAAAAATTTAAATAAAATTTTTGAAATCTTTGAAGTTTTGAAGTAAGTAAAGGTTAATATTTCTTTGTTGGATGTAATAAATCAAATTCCATCTTATGCCAAATTTTTGAAAGATTTATGCACTGTCAAAAGGAAATTGCATGTACAAAAGAAAACATTTTTAAATGAAAATGTGAGTTCTATCATCCAACAAAACACTCCACCTAAATATAAAGATCCTGGTTCTCCAACAATTACATGTATTATTGGAAATTCTTGATCTTAGTGCAAATGTTAATCTTTTACCTTTCTCTGTTTATGAATAGTTAGGATTGAGAAAATTGAAATCTACAGAACAACACTTCAACTTGCTGATCTTTCAGTTAAAATTTCAAGAGGAATTATAGAGGATGTTTGTGTTCAAATTGATAAATTCTACTATCCTGTGGATTTTATAGTTTTAGATACACATCCTTTTTGCTAAAGCTCAAATACTGTCATTTTAAAATATCCATTTCTTACTACTTCAAATGCTATAGTCAATTGTAGAAATAAAATTTGGAAACTTTCGTTTGGTAATATGACTTTGGAAATGAATATGTTTAATATTTGCAAACAACCTAGAGATAACAGTGATGTGCATGAAGTTGATTTTATTAATGAAGTTGTGTATGAACAATTTATCTCTACTTTTTCATCTGATCCTTTAGAAGCATGTTTAATTATCTCTAATGAATTTCCATTCAATATAAACTCTAAAATTTCACATATGCTTTCTTTATTGAATACATTTTAGGAACCAAAATCAAATGGTTGGAGACTAAAATTCAAAGAGCTGCCATTGCGATCTAATATTCCCATACATTCAAGTGTTCAACCACCAAAACTTGATTTGAAGTCATTGCCATCTAATCTAAAATACTCCTTTTTGGGTGAGAATGAAACATTTTCGGTAATAATTTCTTCCAAACTTGACACACTCCAAAAAGGTAAGTTGATACAAACTTTGAAAATCCATAAAAATGCATTGGGATGGACAATAGCTGATTTAAAGGGAATTAATCCTCTCATTTGCACACATAAGATTTATTTAGAGGAGAATGCTAAACCCTCTAGAGAAATACAGCGAAGACTTAATCCAAATATGAAAGAGGTAGTGAGAAATGAAGTCATTAAACTTTTTGATAATTGAATCATTTATCCTATTTCTGATAGTAAATGGGTAAGTCCTACACAAATTGTCCCTAAGAAATCTGAAGTTCTTGTAGTAAAAATAAAAATAATGAGTTAATTCCAACTAGGACTATTGGTTTGGCATGTGTATTGACTATAGAAAACTTAACTCAATGACTAGGAAAGATCATTTTCCTCTACCTTTTATGGATCAAATATTAGAAAAGGTTTCAGGACTTAAATTTTACTGTTTCTTATATGGGTATTCTAGATATAATCAAATTGCAATTGCACCGAAGATCGAAGACCACATTTGCACGTCCATTTGGAACTTTTGCATATCGTAGAATGCTTTTGGATTGTGTAATGCACTTGCTAAATTTCAAAGATACATGCTCAACATTTTTAGTGATATAGTTGAGCGTTTTCTTAAAGTTTTCATGGATGGTTTTTACGTGTTTGGTAACTCATTTGATGATTGCTTATTTAACTTGAAAACATTTTGATTACGTGTGAAGAGAAGAATCTTGTGCTCAATTGGAAAAATATCACTTCATGGTGAGAACTAGTATTGTCCTTGGACATATCGTTTCATCAAAGGAATTGAGGTAGACAAATCTAAAATTAAATTGATTTCCAACTCGCCAACACCAAAATATAATAAAGATGTTAGATCATTTTGGGACATGCTGGTTTTATAGAAGGTTTATTAAAGATTTTAGTATAATATCTAGACCTTTAAGTAACCTTCTATCAAAAGATACTATTTTTAATGGAGAAAATTATAAAAAGGTTTTGTTAAGCTTAAAAGTATGCTTACTTCTACTCCTATCATGCAACCTATAAATTGGTTTTACCTTTTGAAATAATGTGTGATGCAAGTGATTATGTTGTTGGGTACTAGGACAAAGAAAAGATAAGAAACCTTATGTCATTTGTTATGCAAGTAAAACCCTAAATAGTACTCAATTAAACTATTCCGCCACCAAAAAGGAATTATTTGCTGTAGTATTTGTATTGGATAAATTTAGATCTTATCTTGTTAGCTCGCCAATTGTTATCTTTAGTGCTCATGCAGCTTTGAAATATCTTTTTCCAAGAAAGATGCCAAACCTAGATTGATTAGGTGGATTCTTTTACTTCAAGAGTTTTCTATCACTATTCGAGATAAAAAGGGAGTTGAAAATGTTGTGGCTGATCATTTATCAAGATTTATTTGTGATGAAACCTTAGACTCTGCACCGATTAATGACACTTTTCCCGATGAACAACTTTTTAGTATTTCGAACTTACCATGGTTTGTTGACATTGCCAATTTTCTTGTCACAAGTCAAATCCCAAAATTTTGGACTTCACAATACAAAAGAAAGTTTTTAACCAAGGTAAAAAACTTTTATTGGGATGACCCTTATCTGTTTAAGTATTGTTCTGATAAGATATTTTGTAGATGTGTAGCCGACCATGAGGTAAGTAGCATTATAAATTTTTGTCATTCATAAGCATGCGGAGGTCATTTTTCTTTAAAGAAAACGGCTGCAAAAATTTTGTAATGTGGATTTTATTGGCCCACATTATTCAAAGACACACATGCATTTTACAAAACATGTGACAATTGTCAATGATTATGATCCATTTAAAAAAGAAACATGATGCCATTAAGTCCTATTCTTGTTATTAAAATTTTTTATTGTTGGGGTATAGATTTCATGCTACCATTTACACCATCATTTGGTTTTATGTATATATTGGTAGCAGTAGATTATGTTTCAAAATTGATAGAGGCAATTCCAACTCAAAATAATGATCATAAAACAGTGATTAAATTTTTAAAAGAATATATTTTAAGTCGTTTTGGAATTCCTCGAGCCATTTTAAATGATGGGGGAACACATTTTTGTAATAAACCCTTTGAATATTTGATGAAAAAATATGGAATCACACACAAAGTTGCTACCCCTTATCACTCCTGTCAAATGGACAAGTAGAACTTGTAAATAGGGAGATAAAGTAAATTTTAGAAAAAACGATTAGTCCAAATCGTAAAGATTGGTCTTTAAGACTAAATGATACACTTTGGGCATACCGAACAGTGGAAAACCATGTTCGTAAGGCTAGTCTATGGAAAACCATATCATTTACCTGTGGAACTTAAACATAAAGCTTACTGGGCCATTAAAGTCTTCAATTCAAACCTTGATGATGTATGCAAATTACGAAAGTTACAAATAAGTGAACTTGAAGAATTGAGAAATGATGCATATGAGAATTCGAAAATTCAAAAAGTTAGAATCAAAGTTTTTCATGACAAAATAATTTTGGAAAAAGCATTTGATGTTGGTCAAAAGGTTTTACTTTATAATTCTTGACTTCATATATTTCCTAGAAAATTAAGATCAAGGTGGACTGGTTCATTCATTGTTAAACATGTATATTCATATGGAGCTGTTGATATTGATAATCTTAAAAATAGTACTGTGTTTAAGGCAAATGGACAAAGACTCAAACAATTTTTAGAAAATCATGTTTTTAATAAAAAAATTATTTCCCTTTCTGACCCTTGTTATGAAACATAATAATGGTCAATTGTTTCCCTTTCTGACCCTTGTGTTTCTTTTTAATTTCTTTTATTATTTTGATTGCAGGATATTCATGGTTTGATCATTTTGTTCCCCGGTTAAGTGATGGATAACGGTACTCCGTACTTTTCAAATCGGTTTATTTTTAATTTTCCATAATAACTGATCCCTTTTCTTCTTACAATGGATGTCACTCTTACAAATTTGAAAAAATGCTTTCCTTTCCTTCCTCACAATGCTATAACAAAAATTTATAGAGCCAGGTGTGCAAGATTGAGAATGTTAATGGACAAGGGGATGTCTGGAGATATACGCTGGATAATTGAGGCCAAGATTTGATTGGCTGGTGAATCTTCAAATTCGTTTGCTCCATACATGCCTGGGATGGGTAAGAGTTCATATTCTAAAAGGAGAAAAGCAAAAAGAATGCAAGTGTGTCACAATTATGCACGATGGACTTGCAACAAGCGATGTCGTTCTTTAGGAATGGTTTCCATTAATCGAGAAGATAAAATAAAATTTATTAAGGATGAACTGAGTAAGGAGTCACTGAATGATATCTTATTGACTCTTGAGATGCATCCTTGTGAAGTTGTACATCGAGAACTTCTTAATTTGTGGAATCTTTTCAAGGATGAGCAACAACATTGCAGTCTTGGGAATCTAACTCTAAAAAACACTGTTTGCCAATTTATAAGGAAATTGGATGGGAAGCATATCCTCGACTCATAGAAGGCATTTAACTAGAGGAAAATATGAGCCACAATCACAACTACATGCATGTCATTATTTGGGTTTTTTTTTTTAAAAAAAAAAACTTTTTGTGTTTTAGTTGTCAACCTGCATACGACCTACCCATATAGGTATCATCATTGCATTTTATATTATTCCATGGCCTCTTTACCTATTTAAACACCTCATTCTCTTCATCACAATCCAAGTTTTTGTCATTGAAAGGTCGAGATGGAGGGAGCTTATATTTGTCAATTCATAAATATTTGTGTATTTTGTAAATCAAGTCCTAGGAAAGATAGAGAGTTTCTAAAAGCTGCATACACCCTCGGTTGAGTGCTTGCTGAAAAAAAGATTCATTTAGTATTTGAGGGATGTAGTCTTGGCTTAATGAGGGCTATATCCTTAGTTGCACATGTGAGAGGAAGTAATCTTTTAGGTATCATTCTTAGAGTTTTAACTACACCAAATATCACTGAGATGATAGTTGAGAGGGAAATATAAGTATCAACCATGCATGAACGAATATTTAAAATGCTTGAAAAATCTGATGCATTCATTGCTTTACCTGGTGGCTATGGTACTTTGGAAGAAATTTTTCAAATGGTCTCTTGGTCCCAAATGAACATCCATCGTAAACCCATAGGTTTGTTGAATGTCAATAATTTTTTTGATGGTTTGTTAACTTTTCTTGATTATGCTGTGGAATAGAATTTTGTCTCTCATTCGATACAACAAATTCTTATTTCTATCTTGACTGCTGATGAATTAATTGATCAACTACAATGTTTCGTACATGAACCTGATCCAGTAATGGTTTAGCTAGATTGGTCGGAACGAAGCAGTAAAAAGTGAAGGTCTGATCTGACACTTAGTTTATAACTTCCTTATCCTTTGGTTTTACTTACAGCATTTTATTTTTGTTTAAGCTCATGTTAGGTTTCTCTTTTCAATAAATACTGTATCATGTAACATCTTCTTGTTTTTTTTTCTATCTATATTTAAACATTGAGGACAATGTTGAAATCTAGTTGTAGGTAGGAGTTTTTTAAAAATTAAAAAAAAATTAGATAGCTAACTAACTAACTTGCTGTAACTAAAACCAATTAAGCATGACCGAGTAAGTAGTAATTTTACTTTTGAGACGCATCTAAGGAGGGAGGTTACTATTTTGTTTTGATTTGTAGAAGTAACAAAGTTTTATCATTTGATTCTCTATAAAAGATTCAAGTCTATAAACTCTCATATCTTTATTTATCTAGCTATTTTCAGTAAATATTGATAAACTTTCTTTCACACACACACTTATACACATTATTGTGGGTTGTAAAAATATTAAAATGTTGCAATAATTTTATTCATTTACTTTGCTAAAAGAGAACAACTAAGGAAGGGGTACTTTAATTATTAAAAATAATAATTGTGGATAAAGTTTGATTTAAGTAACCTCCTTAACCTGAGCAATTAAACTCGTAGAGATGTCTCAATACCTAATACCCTATAACCAATTGGTTTGGGAGTTATTGGTCTAAAGCTCGATACAGAGGTTAAGTAGAAAGTTTAAGGGTATCAAACATTGCACTTGTTTACAAAAATAAATAAGTATCTGCGACTCGAGTATTAACACCTAATGCCCTAAGACCAATTGGTCTGAGAGTCGTTAGCCCAAAACTCGTTGCCTTAGTTAAAGATTTAGTTTATTTATAAAAAAAAAAAAAAAAAGATTGATAAATAAATAAACCCCTGCCCAAAGAAGTAACTTTAAAACAAAGCATTGAAACTGATTTTTCCATTGTTATAAATAGCTCAATATATATGTGAAAATGAGCACCAAAAGAAAGTTTAACAATAACTAGATAAGTAAGAGTTTGTTTAATTGAATTGATCAAAGGAAGAAAATAGTGATTAATTTTGTGATTTCTACTAATCAGTGACGCTTGTATTATTAGGGACTAGTAATAAGCTGTTTGGGGGTTGTGATGAGCACTTGAAAGTGTATATTTATTGAAGTTTAAATCATCATTGTACATTTAAAAGTATCATTAATTTCTTTTGTTTAAATAATTTCTTTAAGTTTAAGTTTAAAAGTAAAAATAAATTGAAATGTATATTTTTTATGTAGGTTTAATAAAATGGGTATATCTCTCAATCTAGAATGCTAATTAAGGTGATTCTTAATGTAATGGAAAGAGGACTTAATGCACCACAATATTGTAGTTATTAACAAAACCCAATTTAGAAGTTTAGTGGGTTATATTTAGGCCATAATGCAACTGTTTAGCACCCAAAGGCCAGCCCAATGTGTTTCTGTATTTGGGCCGTATCTCACTCAATACTGACCCAAATACAGTATTTTTTGATGTTCTAGAAAGTTAAGGGTTATGCCTATAGTATTAATTTTTTGAAAAAAAATGCTAAATCCACCAAATTCAATGTGATATGGCCGGTGCAAGTGGGGAGACAAGTGATATGAATTTTCAACTCAACCTAACCTAATCTCCACCTTCATACAAGTCCTTTGGCATTTACCACCACCCTTAATGTTCTATAAATACCTGCATTGGCTACTCATTTGAAGGATCTTAGTGTAGAGATCAAGACCATACTCTTGTATCTTTTGTTTCTCTCGTGTTATAATTCTCTTTTGTTCTAAATGAAATTTATGTTCATCCCCTTCTTCTTTTTTTCTTCTTTCTTTAGTATAAGTAACTAAACTTTGTTTTGTTGGAGTAAAAGGGTGAAACTCTTGGTAATGAAATAATGTTAAATTAATCTCCTTCTTGAGTTTTAATGTTTATATTATAAAATTGTTATCATATGTTTTGTATTTATTTTAAATTAATTTAAAAAACCTCTTTGTAAAATGGGGATCTTGATTCATTGTTGAAAAGATATTGACACAATGAATACTTGAGCACATTTACATGTGTTGATGTTATTTGATAATTAAAAGTAAATATAATACAAAACATATATAACTACAAATGAACTTTAAATGTTATATTTTCCGATTAAAATTTCTATTATGTGTGTATTTCAATTGAGTTATAAAACGAATTAATCTTATACTTAATATATATGCCAAGAGTGGATCCCCTAAACTTAAAAAATCTTTTTACCATCTTAATTTGTATAACAATACCTTCTTCATCAATTCTTTATGGATCGATCTCGGACTTCCGAAAAATTATTATTTGAGACAACCTGCATTTGGGATTGCAATCTTTTAGTTGCAGCAGGTACCTTTCTCAGATGCCATTTAGGAAGTTTATGATGACGACGACGGTGAAATTTCAGGATATGATAATGATCGAGAACTAGAGAGAATCACAGAGGAAACAAGAGAGAGGGACGGAAGTTCTAATGCCAAATGTATTTTGGGTAAAGGAAAAGATTAAGTGTCCAATTTTGAATAAATTATTGAACATAAGTATTTTAACTGTTTAGGGGTTATGGGTAGGCATTCTTGATAATTACCCAATTTTTGTTCATGGTCATATATTTTTATTTTTTTGGTTTTGTAGTTTGATTGCTGTTTTCTAACTATAGAAAATATAGATTTATATTTTTTTTATGATAAATTTGGTTTTTATTCGTGTTCGAAAAAAACTTATATGGCTGGGATTGACTTAAAATTGTGAAAGTTGTTTGAAAATTTAAATCACCATGTAAATTTAGTGTCAAATGAAGAAGAGGAAATTTGCCATTAGGATTGTTAATTTCCTTCCATATTTGTAACTATCTTCCAATTGTAGCTCCTGTGATTTCCCCTACCCCTACCATGCTCACTATACTCTCATGCGCAGTTTTATATGTTTCCTTAGTATTTTACTTCAACACAATCTTTGCATATATGATGCTTAGATTTGCTTAGATAGTATTTTACTTCAACACAATCTTTGCATTTAAGTTAACTTGGTTAGATATGATTAATAAATACGTCAACAAGATTTGTTTCCAATATTGATATATGGGCTTTATTAGTGGAGAAAAACTGTGGGAGGTTATAACATTGTATATTCGTGTAGGGTATTGGAGACTGGTATAATGGCATTTGTAAGGCTCTGTGAAGCTCCAACATCATTGACTTGGGTTAACTTGAACGATGTCATTTTTGGGACTACAGCACTATTCTGGATGGCCAAATTGAAACGTCAACCATCAGTGCCGTTTGTCCTTATTTATGACCGTTTGAGTTTTTTCCGTTACTGTGTCATCATCTAGAATATAATGAGAGCCCTTCATTCAAACTGGTTGCAATCACCACTGTAGCTCTATCAGATTCCTTTTATCATAAAGCCTCTCTTGTCTCGATTACTGTGCAAGTCTGGGAGTAGCCGCTCTAGGGTTTCTGGTATTCTATCTTGATTTAGATTTTCTGTATTTCCTTTCAGACATTTTCTGTAGTCTGAAAGTGTTACTTATGAATCTATAATTGTATGTGTGAGGGAGTGACTTTGTACTGGAGGGTGTATTTTCAGACTTGAAATAGTGCAGAGGACTCTTTCTTTCCTGAGCTCAAGTGGATATAACTCAGATTAGTTAGGTGAACCACTATAAATTTGCTGTGTTCTCTTTACGCTTTCATTTTTATTTATGCTCGTGTGTGTTTTCGAACTCTGTGTTTTCTATCTACGTTGATATGAGTTGTTGGTTTTCCAAAGTAAAACCTATTTGTGGTATCAGAGCTCGGTTAGAAAGAGTTCCTAGGGTTAGGTCAAAATCAGTTAGAAATTGAGTCTGGAGTTTTAAGGCTTTTATTCTCCTGAGGAAGATGAATACCTCACGGTTGGAAATGAGTGTGTTCGACTAAAAAAGTGACTATGGAAGTTAGAAGAAGAGGATGTGGGTATACTTGTCATACCATAACGTTGCGATTGCACTGAAACCAGACGAGTCAAAGTGGACTGCTGAGCAGCTGGTTAAGGCGTCAGAAATCAAGGAGGAGGCCTTCAACCTAATCTTCATGCACCTTGTTGATACTATGATCCGCAAGGTGGACGGTATGAATACTCCTATTGATCTCTGGAAAAAATTAAACTCTTTGTTCTTTGTTGTTGCTACTCCAAATTTAGTTTTTTCTGAAAAGCATGTTGTTTAACTTTAAGATGGATAGCACAAAAACCATGGATGAAAACATAGATGAGTTTACTAAGTTGACGTTACTGTTAAAAGGGACTAATCAAGCACTAGGTGATTTCAGTGAGGCCATGATACTTTTAAATTCTTTGCTTCTTGAATACCAAGTTGTAAAAAATGCTTTACAGTACACGGGTACTATACCTAGCCTAGAATTGATCATTTCCGGTATTAAATCTAGAGACCTTGAGCTTAATGCAAGTAAGAAAAATGGTAGCAATCTGTATGCTAGGGGTAGAGCTGAGAAGAAAGAAAGAAAAAACACTCATGACCATACTGATAGTAGTAATTCTAAAGGAAAAAACAAGGAAAAAAAGGCAAAACCAAAGACTGAATAGAAATGCTTTCATTGTGGAAAAAAGGGACACATTAAAAGATATTGCTATGAATATCTTAGAAAACAGAAACAAGAGGCTAGTACTTTGGGAAATATGGAAATAATGCTTGTTTGTCTGGAGTCTTAACTGTTTTTTCTAATGCTGTGATGAATAAATGGATATTGGATTTTGGTTGTTCTTTTCATATGAGTCCGAATAGAGATTGGTTTAACAATTTTGATTGCAATGAATTTGGAACTGTATATATGGGTAACAATGATATTTATGATGTGCGTGGTATTGGAAATATTCCTTTGAAATTGCATGATGGAAAAACACGGTTATTAACTAATGTCAAATTTGTTCCTGGTTTAAAAAGAAATTTGATTTCCTTAGGAACATTGGATGAAACTGGTTTCTGGTATAAAGCACAATCTGGTTGCATGCAAATTATTAAGAATAATTGTGTGGTTTTAACTGGAACAAAGCGGAATGGCTTATATGTTTTAAATGAATCTTATCATTCATTAACTTGCATAGATGCTGCACTTGTTTCTAACTAAGATATGATAAGTATATGACACTTAAGAATGGGCTATATGAGCCATAAAGATTCATATACTGAACAGACAAGGTCTATTTGGTAATGCTCCTATCCGGTTGCTTGATTTTCACCCAACTTGTGTTCTAGGCAAGCAACACAGGTTGAGTTTCCATAAGGGAACTCGCCTGGTGAAGGCATGCCTAGAATACTTGCATGCAGACCTATGGGGACCTACAAAGGTCTCAACTCATGAAGGTAATTAGTATTTTTTGTCTATTGTTGATTATTACAGTAGAAAAGTTTGGGTATTCCTGCTTAAATCTGAAGATCAAACCCTATACCACTTTAAAAATTGGAAAATTTTGGTTGAAAATCAAACTGAAAAAAGGGTGCCTTAGGACAGATAATAGACTTGAGTTTTGTAATACTGCCTTTGATGAGTTTTGTAGGGAGCATGGTATACTTAGGCACAAAACCATTTCTAACACACCCCAATAAAACGGGGTAGCTGAAAGGATGAATAGGACTCTATTAGATATGGTCAAATGCATGTTGTTTACATCCGGGTACCTAAATCTTTTTGGGGGGAATTAGTAAATTATGTGACATACCTTGTAAATATGAGTCCCTCAAGTGCAATTCAATTTAAATGCCCTGAAGAAAAGTGGATGGGTAGAAAATCAGATTTGAAACACTTAAAGGGTCATTGATTGTGAAGCATTTTCTCATAAGTCAGATGGAAATTTGGATGCAAGGTCATGTAGATGTGTGCTTGTTGGGTACCAAAAAGGTACCAAAGGTTACAAGTTATGGGATAAAGAAACCGTGGGGGTTAAAATCATTGTTAGCAGGGATGTTGTGTTTAATGAAACTGTTTTTTCTTGCAAAGCTACTAACCATGGTGCAGATATAAAAGCAATGATTCCACAGATCTCATTTTTACTAGGGTTACACAATTTGAGGTGGAGCTAGACACAAACCAAGACCAATAGCCTCAAGGACAAGTTCAAGACACTAATCAAGAAACTACACAAGTACTCGATGACATTCAAGAAGAAAATCAATTAGAAGATCAAAACCAAGAAGAAGAACACTATAAACAAAATCAGCAGGATGAATTGAGAGACTATCAACTCACACGTGATAGAGCAAGAAGGGAGAGGAGACCTTCCACGCGGTACTCATAAGCTGATTTAGTGTTCAATGCACTAATGCCTGAAAGTGAGCTGAGAGTTGAGGAACCAGCAGATTATGAAGAAGCTCTTCACTCAAGTGAAAAATAGAGATGGAAATCGGCAGTGGAAGATGAAATGTCTTCACTCAAGGCAAATGGAACTTGGATCTTAGTTCCTAAACCTGACAAGTAGAAGCTGATACAATGCAAATGGATCCATAAGCTAAAGGAATGTATAACACCCTTTGACCTTATTATATATAAGGCACGTTAGGTAGCTAAAGGGTACACTCAAAGGGAGGGGGTAGATTATACTGAAATATTTTCTCATGTTGTGAAATTTAAAACTATTGGTATGATGTTCGCTATAGTTCGCATTTTAATTTAGAACTTGAACAGTTAGACGTTAAAACTGCTTTCTTGCATGGTGAATTGGATCAAAATATTTACATGTCTCAACCTTCTGGATTTGTTAATGATAACCATCCCGATTATTACTTAAAAGTCTTTGTGTGGCCGAAAACAATCACCTAGGCAATGGTATAAACGATTTGACCTGTATGTTTTGAGCATCGGTTTTACTAGGAGTAAATATGATACATGTTTCTATTTTATGAATTCTAATAATTCTCATGTATATCTCTTATTATATATTGATGACATGTTATTGATTAGTCAATCTAAGTCCAAAATTAATGAGTTGAAAAAACAATTAAAATCAAAATTTGATATGAAGGACTTAGGTAGTGCAAAGAAAATTCTTGGCATGACAATTGAAAGGGATAGGATTAGAAACATGTTGAAAATTCATCAATCTCCTTATCTGCTCAAATCTATTACAAAATTTGGTTTGTTAAATGCTAAGCCTGTATCTATTCCTCTTGCTAGACATTTTATATTGTCTAAAATGCAATGTCTTGCTACTGATTTTAATGTGTTACAGATGGAAAATATTCCATATGCTAATGTTATTGGTACTGTGATGTATTCCATAATTAGTACTAGACCTGATTTGTCTTTTGCTATTTCTTTATCAAGTAGATTTATGTCTAATCCTGGGAAAGATCACTGGACAGCTCTTAAATTTCTGTTAAAATACATCAATAGCATTTTAAATGTTGGCTTGTGTTATTTGAAAAGATGTGATGCACTTGATCTTGTAGGGTATGTGGATTTAGATTTTGCAGGGGACAGGGGTTCAAGAAAATCAACTACTGCCTTCTATTTTACTTTGGGAGGAAACTACATAAGCTGGAAATCCCAACTTCAACCCCTAGTAGCTCTTTCATCTATTGAGGCCGAATATGTGGTAGTAACAGACGCTTTTAAAGAAGCAATTTGCTTGAAAGGAATCTTAAGTGAAATCAAAATGATAAATGGTCAAGTGATTATCAACTCGGATAGCCAAAGTGCCATTCACTTGTGCAAGAATCCTATATATCATGAAAAACAAAACACGTGGATGTTAAGTATCATTTTGTCAAAGATCAGATAGCAAAGAATATGGTACAAGTTTAAAAAATTTCCATTGAAGACAATCTAGCAGACATGGAGACCAAAATAGTTTTAGCAGCCAAGTTCAGACATTGTATGAACTTGCTACATATTGAGTTGGCAAGTAAGGAAGCTTGCTAGAGCAATGAAGGAAGGAAATTGAAGTCTTCTGCACTGTTGAAGAAGTAATCTGAGATTGAAAGAGGGGGCTGATGTTGAAGCTTCAAGGTGGAGTTTGTAAGGTTGTGTGAAGCTCCAACATCATTGACTTGGATTAACTTGAACAATGTCGTTTTTGAGACTACAACACTGTTCTAGATGGCTAAATTGAAACGGCAACATCGGTGCTGTTTGTCCTTATTTATGCATGTTTGAGTTTTCCCATTACTGTGTCATCATTTGGAATATAATCAGAGCCCTTCATTCAAACTGGTTGAAATCACCACTGTAGCTCCATCAGATTCCTTTTATCATAAAGCCTCTCTTATCTCGATTACTATGCAAGTCTAGGAGTAGCTGCTCTAGGGTTTTTGGTCTTCTCTCTCGGTTTAGGTTCTTTGTGTTTCCTTTCAGACATTTTCTGTAGTTTGAGAGTGTTACTTGTGAATATGTAATTGTATATGTGTGAGGGAGTGACTTTGTACTGGAGGGTGTATTTTCATACTTGAAACAGTGCAGAGGGCTCTTTCTTTCCTAAGCTCAAGTGGATGTAGCTCAGATTAGCTGGGTGAACCACTATAAATTTGCTGTGTTCGTTTTACACTTTCATTTTTGTTTATGCTCGTGTGTGTTTTCTGGACTCTGTGTTTTCTGTCTACGTTGATCTGAGTAGTTGGTTTTGCAAAGTAAAACCTATCAACATTGGCATACAAGTTTACAATCTTATGTATTAGAGACAGAAATACAGGTTTTGTTAAAAGAAAAAAGTATAAATTTCCAACAATGTCCAGTAAGAATTAAAAAAGAGTAGGAGTAGGAGGCAGGGAGATCATAACTTTTTGATCCGACATAGAGGATGTAGGTTAGCATGAGTATAAAAATTATATGGCGGTGGATGTTACATAATCTAAACTTTATGCACCTTCTTATATATAAAAAAAAAAATTAATTGCTAACCTACATGCTCTATGTTTGATCGATATCACATGCTTAGATATGACTAGCAATGAAACCAATATCAAATGCATATTCACTATTGAAATTGAAGCATGATAAAAATTGAGCATGCATCATTAAATTTTTCTGAGTGTTTTTGTTCAAGCTCTAACACAAAGTTCTTTCTTGTTTTTTTTTTTTTTTGCCTGTATGATTATGAGAGATTAATAAAATTCCTAGCCTTATAGAATGTATGTTAATTGTTAGTAGAGGAGAGTTCTCGTAATGGCAATTAGTTTGGCTTGCATGTGGGGTAAATCAAGAACTGAGCATCAATACGCGAAATCTTTCCACATGTAACTTGTCATTTTTATAGGTTGTATCAATTTTGCTCTGTTGCTTTCTGATTTAGCTTCTGTTTTGCCTTTGGAAATCTCTTTTTTCTTTTTATTTATTAAATATTTCCTTTTATAGTGACATAAAACCGCAACTCCCGCTCAGATTTTATTGGTTCTGCAATCTGTATGCTTCAGGGCTTATGTTTTGCATAGTTTGCTATATACTTGAATTCATATTTTCTATGTACAATTGCATCTTTTTGATCCTTGGACTTGGCCTTTGATTCTTAGTGTTTAAGATGTTGATTGTTTTGTGGCACTAACTTTTCTTCCTTTTGCGAGCGGGGCCGCCCGACATTTTGGGGCCTTAGGCGGTCAAAATGTGGGCCTTGATATTTTACCCTCACCAAACTATCAAGGCCTCGGCAATGCCGAGGTTGCCTTCCCCATAATACACCTCTACCAAACCGAGATCCTCTGCAGTTTAGTCGATGGATGCATTCCTTATGTATAGAATGCACCACTCAGCCAAATTGCTAAGAAACTTGACAGTTTGGCTGATGGACGCATTTCCCCTATACATGGAATGCACATCTTAGCCAAACTACCATGGACCTCGACAGTTTGGCCGATGGTTGCATTCCCTTACATATGGCCTCAATAATTTGGCTGAGGGATGCATTCTGAAAGGGTGCATTCTCAAAAAATTACAGTTTTCTATAACAAATATAAGTAATAATTTATATTCAATAAAAATATAAAAAAGTTATAAAAATAATAATCTAAAAAATAATTTATTAAAATATTAATTTTAAATATATATGGAACCATAGAGTATTATTAAAATATTTAATTTTAATTATTTTATTATACTAAATATATTTTATAAATATAATATATATATATTAAAAAAAATTTGACGGGCCCTCATTGGGGGCCTTATGCGTTGCATGCCCCTTATAAGGGGCCTAGTGTGGAGACGTAATAGTGGACTAGACCAACTCTGGCAGAAGAAGAAGGCTTAAGTTCAACAACAGTAGAATGAAAATGTTCCTTATGTGCCTTCTAGTTGAAATTGTTGAATTAATCAAACTTTTATATGATCTTGAATTTTTGTTTTTCCCTTAAAAGAGTAAGCTCATGAACTGCCTTTTGTTGGCAACACCGTTTCTATTTCGTTGTTTGTTGACTACTTAATCACATGTTTATTTGAGTTGCTTATCTAAACTCATCATCCATTCACGTATTTATTCTTCTTTTATTGGATTTTTAATCTTTTTTGGACTTTTTAGAAACAAAAATATTGATTCTTCATGTATTTGAGGGATCAATTTTTATTTTTATTTGTTTATAAAGAAAATAAGATTTTATTTTATATTTGTCATCATTAATAAACTAGCATAAAAATGTTATTAAAATAAGCTCTAAGTACTACATTAACAAGAATTATTTTTTTAAAATTGTCAAATATTATAGAAAATAATATTTACGGTGAAAAAATAAGTGGTATCATAGTAGATATTAAATATTTTCTTGCTAAACAAGAAGATACAAAATATTAATATATTTTTTAAAAATTTTAATTGATATTTAAAAAATTATTATCATAACATAACTTTTAAGGAAAAATATGAAAACGCTTAGTTAAATTATATTAATACAAATATATATTATGTAGTATAAATATATACTTAAAAATTATTTTATTATTTAAATATTAAATAATAAATTTTTTTAATGTCTGCATCAAATGATAACATTATGGTTATATCAGTTGAATTACTGTGTAATTTACTCTTATTTTAAATTATCCTATATAGATATAGATAATATCATCTCGCTCTTATATTTAACAGTATAGTTAAAACATTTTCTCTCTAAAACATGGCATGTACAATGACTTTTTTGCATTTAAAATTTTATTAAATATTTATTTGAAATTAAAAACATAAAATTATAATAAAATACTAATGTAAAAAAACCAAAATTTATAAAATTCTCTATCTTTGTCTCCCTCTTGTCTTTCTCTCTCACTACCCCTCTCTCTTCCTTCACCGTTCCTCTCTCCTCTCATGATTCATTTCTCTATTTTTCTCAACCCTATTTCTCCAAAACAAAACCATCAAAAATTAAACTCAGCACTTCTCCAAAAATAAATCGATCAAAAATTAAATCTAATCATTTTCAATGTACATAATCCATAAAAAAAAAAAAAAAAATCAAAAACCAAATCTCCCCTTTCCCTCTTCACTCTTTTTACGAGAAAAACACAAGTAAATCACATAAAAAAAGTCATGTCCAATAGAAAATTATATAGTTGCATATAAAAGAATAAAAGAAGTTCAAATACTTTATTCCATAA
Source organism: Rhamnella rubrinervis (assembly GCA_007844105.2). NCBI lineage: Eukaryota > Viridiplantae > Streptophyta > Magnoliopsida > Rosales > Rhamnaceae > Rhamnella > Rhamnella rubrinervis. Next base: position 1,680,746 of record CM017584.2, on the reverse strand, counting down.
AGCTTATGGATCCAACAATTAGCAAATCTAAACAAGGATAAGAGGTTGTTCTAGTATTGTATGCCATTTAATTTTTTTGATTTCCCTTCCTTCACGCTTCCAAAGTATAGGAATATAAACTAAAAAATAATAATTAAATTTAAAAAATCCAAATTTGTAAAGCTTTTGTACTTGCATATGGTTGAGATTCTTCAAGCTTGTCTAATTTTGATTACTTGCTAACCACAAATAATAGGTTCGGATGAGATGATCTGGGGGTTGGTTATCCTATGTTGGACCAAATGACAACGAGATAGCAATTGATGTGGAGGGAGACGACTTGGTTCTATAGACCATCGGTGTTTGTCATTGGAGAAAAAAAAAGAAAAACTGTCAATGTTGGTGGTCACGGGAGAAAAAAAGGGAAAAAAAAAAGAGAAAAAAGGGAAGAAAATCATAAATACAAAATTTTGTTATAATTTAAAAATTTATAGATGACACTTATATGAGGGAAGGGAAAGAGAGGAGAGCGAAAAAAAATATTTAATTTTATAAATTTTAATATTATTTTATTTTAAATATCCTATGTTAAGTAGTTAAACGATAAAAATTTAATATTAGAAGGTATTATGCTATTTTTCCAGCTCATATAAAATGATTAAAAATTTACCAAACTTGAGGTCCTATGGTATCATAGCCCTAACATTATTCTGATCATATTCTCTCCCTTTTTATCCCTGTATTCCCTCCTATTCTGTTCTATTCTATTCTTTTATATCTTGCGTAATGCGTATCAATCGGCCATAATATTACTAATATATATTATTATTATTTTCTAATAGAAAAGAAAAGAAAAAAAAAAAAAGACCGTATGTAAAAGACTTGAACTTGAAGCGCAGGGACAGCCAGCGGACTCGCAGGCGGCGTACGTCTTCAAACAGCCACCAGCTTTGCAGAAATAGGAGCAACGTTAAGAAAATCGTTGATTTAATTTGGAAACCGAAGGCATTGGGAGGTCTGGTTTCTGGTGAATTGGATCAAGTGATCGGACTGGAGTAATGGGGCTTCTCAGTATCATTCGGAAAATCAAGAAGAAAGAAAAAGAAATGCGCATTCTCATGGTGTATGCAAAATGCAACAAGCCCCGTCCTTTTTCATTGTTTCAATAAATCTTTCAGTTAAGGAGTAATTATTGAATTTTTGGTGCAGTGGGCTTGACAATTCTGGCAAGACGACGATTGTCTTGAAGATTAATGGGGAGGATACAAGTGTTATTAGCCCCACATTGGGCTTCAACATCAAGACCATCACTTACCAAAAGTAAGCTTCTTAGTTCTTATGTTTTTATAAGTAATTTGAAATCAATTTAAGGGTACTGGGTTTCTCTTAGCTTTGCATAATGTATATACGTAGACAATCTTACATGGATGTATACGACATGTGCATAGATAGACATTAAATGGCGTAGTGTTTGAAAGGGAAATTTTAGCATACAGGTAATGGGAATCTCATTGTGCTTGTCTCCCTAATTAGAAATCTTAGCAAATCAATGCTTTAAAATGAAAGATTGGTTTTAATTCATTTTTGTGGTTTATGAGTTTACTGTATCTCTGTTAAGCAAATAATCGATTGTGCTCATATTACTTAGATTTCTTATCTTGTGGATGTCTGAAATTTCAAGTTACTTTACTGTTTTTTTCTTCGCAACATAGGTGATAGAAAATCATAGAACTTATTTTACATGATCTTATCTTCTTAGGGTCTTTGTATCAAGGAGAATATTAAGCCTTTTATTATCCCCTCTATTGTACTTGACCTTGGCAGGTATACTCTTAACATATGGGATGTTGGGGGCCAAAAAACTATAAGATCTTATTGGAGGAACTATTTTGAGCAAACTGATGGCTTAGTATGGGTAGTTGACAGTTCGGATCTTAGAAGATTAGATGACTGCAGAATGGAGCTGGATAATCTTTTGAAGGAAGAGGTATATTTCACTTTCGTTTTTCCGGGAATAGTTGAATGGGTTATATTGCTTTTCACTCAATGCTGTGCCTAAGTATAAAATGTGACATGCTTGGAGCTCTTCTTTCTTTGTTCTGTCTTCCTCTTTGTATTGTTTTAATGTTCATCTGCAATAGAATTACTGGAATCTTTGTCTTATGTGTTTTCCTTTCACAATTCGAATTATTTCTTGATGATGCTGGCTCGAAATGCTGAAATGAATATTCAGAATTTGCTACTTTTTTAGAAAAAGGTTTTGGTTGGAGAGGGGGTGGGACAGCTTTATCTCTACTCTCAACTTTTGTGTAGATGCTGACTTGTTTGTCCTTCACATTACAGAGGTTATCAGGAGCATCATTACTGATACTAGCAAACAAGCAGGACATAAAAGGCGCCCTTACTCCAGGAGAAATTGCTAAAGTAAGGCTGTAGGAATAGCAATGCTTGAGTTCATTATTGTGTATCATGATCTTTCTTATAGTGAAATATGAAATTAACTATTTGTGGGTTTCATTCATTGACCATTGCTAAGAAACATCTTTATTCATTTTTTGGAAGGTCCCTAAACTTTGTTTTGTTGCTTTGTTAGCATCGTATATTGCACATGTATCTTTAGAGACACCATATCTTGGCGAAAGGTTAGTATCGTAGTGCTTTTAAGGTTTTTGAGCCTTTGAAAACAGCTTCTGTTATAATGCAGGTTCTGAATTTGGAGGCCATGGATAAAACACGACACTGGGAAATTGTGGGCTGTAGTGCTTACACTGGTGAGGGGCTTCTAGAAGGATTCGATTGGTTGGTCCAGGACATTGCCTCTCGAATTTATGTGCTTGATTAAATACCTGTGTTTTATCATTATATTTGTATTGGGAAGCTGAACTGAATCTACAGAGCTTCCAGCCCATTTCTCATTGAATGAGATGTGTTTTCGTTGTAAATGGGAAGAGCTTTTTAAAATGTAAGACATTTGAATTGCAATTAGGGTAAAGAAAATATAACTTTGAAGCACTTTGTAGCTTTTTGATATGTATATTGTGTAGCAACGAGTATTTTTCTTTTGTACCTTTTCAAACCCAAAAAAAAAAAATAATAATAAAATTAAAAATTAAAAAAAAGTAACTGCTTTGCAACTGAGTTTTAAAAGAATAATTCTATAATTTAAAAAAAAAAATTAAAGTGCATGGCCATATTCTATTAATACTGTTACTAAGCAAAAAATAAAAATAAATAAATGGAGAAAAGATGAATTATTAATTTCCAATCTATTTTCTTGATCTCCAACTAAGAGAATATTCATAATTTCAACTCGCTTTGATACATTAACATGGACCTTGGTCGTGGAATTAAGGAAACATATAAAACAGCACTCACACTTGTCATTTATCAGTCCCTGATGAAATGGTGCTCCACATCTCTCCCAATTTAAACGAATCAATTTACATAACAAACTCAGCTTTTAAGATTAAAGAATGTTGAAGTCGGGAATATTTAAAATTTTCACGACAAAGAATACTACCATTTATAACCAATTAGCTTTGACATTATCATTATCAAAATGTATGAATATTTTTCAGGGTAAAAGGCTAGCCACAGGTTAGCCATTTGCCAACTTGAAGCATGAGTACAACCATCATCTGCAGGTGACTTGGCAGCAGAGAGCACCTGGTTGCCGCTAGAGTGCTTCCCGAATGAGCTTTTCAGTAAGCCCTTTAGGTAGTCCCATCACAGTATCACTTGTCCCTAACTGCCAGACACAGAACTAATGGTTATCTCAAAGACATTCATAGGAATGGAAGCACGCAAGAACATGAACAATTGGGATTTAAAGTAAAAATGAATCTTGGATGCTGTAAGCAGTTATTAACTCACTATGTGAAATCACTTGATTTCCTTTATGCATTAGATGAATTCAAGTAACTGGGATGCAGGTTATATTTAGTCGAGCAGATGGCTGAAACAAAACTTTGTTGAGCTATTGGCACGCTCACAAGTACATAAAATTTGAAGCCCATGCATGGAGCAGAAGGAAGAATGCTTATAACATGAATGATGATTTCGTAGGAAACCTTTCAGAAGAGTCAACCAGTATGGCCCATGAGTCTTTCAGACATACATTAAGTATTAATGCCAGAAAAAGATTTCCACATTGTATGTTCATTGATGATTGATGCATGCATGGAAATGAGAGAGAGAGAAAGAGAAGGAGAGAGATAAGGATCTAACCACTGCTTCTACAAAGCGCAACGTCAATGGATGTTCCAGCATCAAACCTCCGGCAACAGTCAGTGTAATTTCATCCTCTGTCTGATACAACAGACTCATAAACAAAAATGAACTGAAGAAAACAATTTGAGCAACAAATATTTCAAGAGAATATGTATTTAGAAACCCTACCAAGCTATCAATAACTTCATCTGGTATATCACGGAAATAAACCTGTAATATGACATCAACAAATATAATAAAAAAATGATAGGAATATATCACGGATTATAAGATGTGATTTTGACAGATTAGTTCACAAGAATTTGACATTGTAATCATTGTGATAATAGAACCTTAAATAGAAAAGCAAAATTAGGTTGAGAAATAATATTATTTATCATAATTTGGTTTAACTAGTCTGACTCTGACATTCAGTTGATAAATATGCTATTGAGTGATGCAGTCTATGCAAATTCAATAGGTTTTACATGTTCGAAATAGCAGTAAATGTGTATGTTAACATGGAAGAAGCTCATTAAGTTTGAGTATTTCTCAAGCTAGATTGGCTCAATAGGAGGACATATACTCTTTGGAATGATAAATGGCTAAAAATTACTGCAAGTGTTATAAAACAGAACCTCTGCTCTCGCCCATCCTCCTTTTCTTTTTCCGGTTTTAAGGTTGGTTACAAGCACAGATCCTACAACAGCTGCTAGACCACCAGAATAGCCTGCAACCCATATAGACATGATCTTAAATTCAGTTAGCTATTGCAAAGGGCAAGGGTGACAGTTTCTGTAAAAAAACCTTTGATAAAATTCCATGCTTCTTCCTTGCTCGATGGTTTTTCTTTAATCATCCCTTCATGCACCACCACCTCAAAATCAATTTAGATGTTGCAGTAAGAAAAAATCTTCACAAAAATTTACACATAAAACAAGAGACGATCACTAGAAGGCAACATGATTTCTAAATATAACTTTCTTTCTTTCTGGAAGTGTCTCCCCTAAACTTTCATGCTAGGCTTGCTAAGTTCACCAATAGGAACATACATTCTCAAACGGCATGGCCATATAAGCAGACAGGCATCAGAAAGCATGGTCCTTATTATGTTGTAAAAAAGGGAAAAAAAAAAGATTTATTATCAGAATAATATGGTATTTGTTAGTTTGGGGCCTATATATATGTGATCAGATTATCATAGTATGTTTTCAAGGAATTTCTGGAGTCATGAAACTTTCATTGTCTAATCTCTCAGAAGTAACGCTTAGATGAAAGATTCATGATTCAATCAGTATTGGCAAAACCATTGCACAATTGAAGAATGCTCAACCATCATTTCTAAAATTTAATCACTAGTAAATATATAGAAACTAACAAGCTAAAATCAGTCGAACTAGAAAATGGGGAGATGCAAAGATTTTTTTTTTTTTGTAGGAAAAGGAAACAAAGAATTAAAGCATACTGTGTCTGCAGTAATTAATAGTGTCGCCTGAGCAGCTTCTTCCAATTGGTCTGTACTTTTGAGCCTTGACATGATGGCATCTGCCTAACAAAAAGAATCCAGTAAACACACTTCAACGAAACTGTGTACTCAAGAAGAATCATGATCATGCACATAGGAACCATAGCATGTAAAAGCATATGATAAAATAGATATTTTCTATTGAGAGGGGTGGGCGAAGTAAAAGGAAGATATACATGCCCAGAAAAATTAAGAGAATTTCATTACTACAGAAAACTGAGACAATATGAATATGTGTAAACAAGGAAATTAGATCTAGGGATTATGGGGTTGGGGAATTCATCATGCTTGCCCAAAGCTTATTCCAATGGCCTGGATTATAGAAACAGGCTGGTTAGAGTCATCCCTATCTGTTCACATTCCTTTCACCATTCTCAAAATCACAGGGTAAAAGAACTAATTCTCACTTAAACAAAAGAAAAACCATAACACCGAGTGGATGATTCAAATAGAGAGAAAGAAAGAGACGGGAACATTAAAGCAATGGGTTCAATTATAGTTGACCACAAAATAGCAAAGAAGTCGTACTTTTGCCTCAGCTAAAGCCACTACCAAATCTTCCGGCTTTTCCTTCCGAATACTTCTCTCATCTATGTCTGCTGTCTAAACCATAAACCAAATCAATATTATGAAGGTGGACCTTAAGCAAGAAGAAAGACATTATTTTCCATAGAAAGGTATACCATTACACTGAATTCATATCCCATCTCTGTAAGAATTTGCCGGCGAGCAATTGATGCCGAACCCAACATTATCTGCCATGAACTTTCAAGGGGCAAAAGTTTAACAGCAGTTACAAACTAGCAGACAAGTTGGTCAGAACTAAAGCTCTGGTATTTTATTTTTCTCTTTATAGATTTTGAAGTAAACAGAAGATATAGATCCCTACATACTGATTTCTTATTTTTGGGTAAACATCAACGTAAAAAAAAAAAACACTCATTCTTGCAGTTTGAATCCAATGAGCTGGAGGCTATTGCTCACTTCCACCGTAGATATTCATTTGAAATTCAAGAAAAATTATCCACCCAGTACCATGATTTCTCAGCAAACGCATATATGTAAATTTTCGAATTCCGCCGAAAACATTTCTGGGATTTACCCACCCGCCATGCTATATTAATATTTACAAAAAAGAAACGATTTTTCTAGCATTCTTAACGACCAATTTGAGAAGGAAAAAAAAAAAAAAAAGAAAAAGAAAAGGCAGAGAACACAAAGGAATTAGGCTTAAATGAGGAATGCAGATTCATAGAGTGAGAGACGAACCTGGAACGACATTTCTCCTTGTTTTCACGTTCAGCTTTCTCAGAGAAGTGCGTGGTAGTTCCGATGCTTGAGCATATTCTTTCCGCTTGATGATGAATGACTTGATGGCCAAGCGTTGTACTTCTCATGAAAAAACGCTATCAGACGTGACGATGTTTCTTTTGTTTAGTTCATCAAGAAACGCTAGTTGAAGAAGCGGTTTCAGTTACAAATATCTAAAAACAACATAACAAACGACGCCTTCTTTTTATTTTCTCAAAAAAAAGAAGAAGAAGAATATTACCAGCACGACCACGTTTTGGGTATATTTTAAACATGTTCGACGGCCCTTATCTTTTTCGGCATATGATACGGGATTTGGTATAATTTTGATTTATTTCATTCCATTTTTTAATTTAACTATTAAAAAGTTTTTCTCTTCTAACTAACATATTAAAATAACTTTTTTGTCCTCAAATTTATTAAATATTTATATAATTTAAAAATATAAAATTATAAGTCATGCTTGGTGCATAGAATTGGATTGTATTATTAATTAGTATCCAGATTGAAATGGTTTGGTCTGAACTGAACTGAATAAATACTATACTATATTTGGTGTAATTCCGAATTAAAAACTAGACTAATTATACTGTGTTTGATGCACATCGGACTAGATTATTTTTTTATTGTTTAATATATATATTGTTATAATATAATTCAAAACTTATAAAAAGTTATATATATATATATATATACACATATATATATTTATAATATAATTCAAAATTTATGTAAAAGTTTAATTTTAATTTTTTTCTCTCCAAAAAAATCTTACTATTTTATTTCAAAAAAATTACATAATATAAAACCATACTACATCATAGGATTATAATATTTTATTTTAGTTTAATCCATAACAAAACGTTAAAACTAAGTAAATTAAACATACTACTAACAATTAAAAATAAATCATTATAGTGAAATCCATAACACATAATTTGAAAATATAATTATACATCAAAACATTAAAATTAAAGTGTCATAGTAAAATCTACGACATTTATTCTAGCACTAATGTACTTTTTACTCTTCACCCATAAATGACATAGCAAATTCCATTTTTTCAGCATCATGTTCAATAATTTTGAAAACCTCCACATTAGATGGGTCCATCCTCATTACTTTTGATATTTTCAGAATGTCCTTATATGAAAATCCCAATCTTTTAAGCTCACAAACTAAATATTTGGGATAATTATCTTCAACTGGAACAAAACTCTCAGCAAATTTTCCTATTCGCTCATTTGCATCGCTTTTCAAACTTGAGCACACCTTGTCAGCCATTTCAGAAAACCCTTTTGCCAAATCAAGTTATGGCTTTGACCTCTCCTTATGAACTAATTGAGATTGTATAATAGGCTCACAATGTATGGTTTGATTAACTGACATTGGAGAATGTGAATCATCAATCGTAATATCTTCATTCATTTCATCAATATGTGTATCATTAGCCATATCAGCTAGGGCTTGTGTCCCTTTTCCAATTGCACAATCATTTCCAAATATATTTTGAAGTCTGTCATATATAGGAAAAGATCCGCCTCTCCATCCTTCTGCATTTTTATTAATCTAACATACAAAATAAAAGCTTGTAAGTTTAACTATTAATGTAATTGAACACTTAATAAACTAGACAAAAAAAAATAAAAAATTTAATTAGAACCTGCACTTAGGATCTCCATGCTTCATCACTATCAACTTCCACATTTAAGTGAGTCATTCCATCCAAAACCACTTTTGTTCAGCATATCATACACCACACTATATTGTTTCTTCCACTTTCTTAACTTGGACTCAATATACGGATTGGCTTTCAAATAAGATTGAGGACACTTAACAGACAAAGACCTGTCAATCATTGTTATTGTTCCAGATTTGAATGAATTAGTGTCACATCGTTGACCACAAGCTACTACGTTTTCCAAAATAGTTAACAATGCTTCCTCCTCATCTTTGGTCCAAATACGCCTCATTCCCTTTTTACTTTGATCATTAGAATTACCTCCAATTTCCATTCCTATACAACCATATGAATGAAATTAACAATTATTTATTTATTAATAAATAAACATCATCTTAAAAGTAAACATCCAATAAAATAAAATAAAATTGATATTTAAATAAAGTATGAAAAACAACATTATATATAACAACACAAAATAATATTTATCATCCATAAAACTACAAAATATAAGATCATTTATAATTTATATTATCACAAGCATCAACCAAATAGAAAAAAATAATAATCCATAACTTTTGTTATTACAAACATCAATAAAATAGAAAAGAAATAAAATAAAATAAGTAATGTTCATTGACCGATATCGTCTCCACTCATCAAATATTTATTTTGCTAAATCATCTCTCCATGTAGACCATTGGTTTGACGAAGCAATTGATCCGACAAGCTCATCTTCTATTACATTCTCAATGTTTATACTTGCATTGAATTCATTTTCAATTGGATCAATTGACATCTCTTTTCTAATAAGATTATGTATAAGACAATATGCTGTAATAATTTGATTTTGTATTTTTATTGGATAAAAACATGGACTTCTTAAAATTGCCTAACGCATTTTAAGAAGTCAAAAGCAGCGTTCTATAACATTTCTTACAGATGCATGCTTGATATTAAAATATTCTTCACGAGTAACTGGTGCATAACCATCTCTCCATTCTAAAAGATGATATCTTGTTTCTCTATAAGGTGCAAGAAATCCTTAACCATTAGTGTAACCAGGATCCACTAGGTAATAACAACCTAAAGAATCCAAAGTATTTTTTATTAGTTTAAATTTATATAAATAAACATATTTAATTTATATTTAATAATATTTAAATCTTACCACTAGGTACTTTTAATCCATTTGATCTGCTTATTGTATCCCGTAACACTCTTGAATCAGAGTCCAAATCTTCCTAACCTGGCAAGACAAATATAAATTCAATATCTCTTGAACAAACACCTAGCACATTGGTAGTAATTTCACTCTTTCTTGTTCGGTATCTTAACTTGTCCTTTTCAGGTACACACATCTTTATATAAGTTTCATCTAATGCTCCTAAACAATTCTGAATCATAACAAAATATTATCAAAATCACTTAAAGTTATAATTATAAAATGTTACAAATATTAAACTTAATTTTATAAACCTAAACGAATCCTTTAACATACCTTAAACAAAGCAAGCTTTCTTCGATCCATAGCTAATTATTCAAAAAGAAGAAAAGCAAACTCCATATCAATTTACCATTCTTAGCTACATACATTAAGCAATTTGAACAACAATATTGAATACAACCTACATGAATATAAATCTCCATGTGAATTAGAATAGTATAAAATTGTATATTCCATTATAATTTTTATAAATCCATTGCCCTTGGTTTGAGCCGAGTACGTATAACAATAATTCTCTCTCTCTCACTTATATTATTATTATTATTATTATTATTATTATTATTATTATTATTATTATTAATTCTCACGTTTCCACTACATAGCTACACCACACCCAATTAACTTTTTATCCTTCACTCACAGCATGGAGGGCTTTTCAGCTTTTAATGAATATAATATCAACCTTTACTCACGGAAAAAACTCTGGTACTCCGGGAGTACCAACTCCCGCCCCGTTGAGATGGTGCCACATAGACAAAAATATTAATAAAGTATTACGTGACACCATCTCAATGGAGCGGGAGTTGATACTCCCGGAGTACCAGAGTTTTTTTCTTCACTCACTTATCTCTACTCGTTATGAGTAGTGCCTCAAAACACAATGCCCAGCCAAGTAAAACATATTAAGTACAACTTTTAATCAGTTTTTAGAATCAGAAGCATACATGATTATAGGCATACACTATACGTATTAGTTTTCTTTCAAACTTACCTACTGAGTTCCTACTTTTTTTTGATACTTGGTGCTCCAACAGGACTTCTATTGAATAATCTATGCGGGTTGCAACTAAAAAAGTGGGCTAGGTTTATAGGGTTTATGTAAACGTGTCATAATATTTATTATTGTGAACTAGGATTCATTCATGCAATCTGCAAACTCTATGTAACCCTATTTCACCTATAGCTAATATCAAATAATATTTGAAGGAAAAAAGGACAATGGCAGGTCCAAGTTTTAATAAAAATATCTTTTGTAAATTGAAATAAATAAATGAAAATTCATAAACTAATTAACAACCTATTAAATTTTATTCTATTCTACGTTATCACGATGACGGCTTCCTTATTTTTTTCATTAAGGAATTAATAGATTTCAACCCAAGATATGGAATTATACTGCTTCGCGAAACACAGATAGAAATCGACAAAAGCACTGATAAATAACATATAGAAATTATATGACATTTGAATAGATCACATCTATGGAAGTCTGACATAACAAATTGAAGATATAATATTATTTTTTAATGGTCGATAGAAATTATTATCATTAACAAAAAGTGAGATTTACCTTTAGAATAGATGAACACCTGAGAGAATAGAGTTCGTTTTGTTCAGTGATGTGTTGGACTGAATGTGAACGAGCAGTGATGAATTTGTAATAGTTTCTGAATTAAGAGAGAGGAATAATGAGGAGATAGAAATTTAGTCTGGGCGTCTGACCCGTGTGTTTAAGTGGGTGAGAATAATACGAATAATATCGTATTAAATTTTTTTTGGATAACTTTGACCTAGTACAAGATGCTGACCAAACACCATATTGAGACTATATATTATACAATACAATACAATACGATACAATACGGTGTACCAAATAAGGCCTAAAGGGTTTATTCCATTTTATTTTAAGATTTAGCTTTTAAATTATTTATATGGTTTTTAAAACTTTTATCTCGTCTCCTATTTTTAACCGTCTTAAATTAATTTTAATAAACACTTTAAAATTTTTTTCCCTTCCTACATAGCATGTAAAATTACCTTTTTATATTAAAACTCAAATAAATTATTATCTTTTATTTTTTTTTCAATATGCAATATAAATTTTTATTTTTTTCTCTTTTTCTATTTCTGTCTGACCATCTCTTTTGTTTCGTCACCACCATTCTCTACTTTTCCTCACTACCACCATATCAAATATTTTGCAACTTATATAATTTTCAAAAACTATAAAAATAAAACTTTCCCCATAAACAAACAAACTCCAAAAACTAAAGGCAAGTTTTCTCAATGAAAAATGCAACACACTTATTATGCTGAGGTGAGCTTCCATCTTTGCATTCAACAAGCAAAAAGAGTTAACTCTCCTGAGAGTCAAAAACTAGGACATAACCTCTTTGCTCAAGAAGTTTCGACAAATCCATTATCAACAGCTTCTAGACAGTTTGCTAGTTGTTTATGGGAGGCAAAACTATGGCGTTTTTGAGACTTTCTAAGTTCCAAGGACTGTCATCCTTCTAGGGAGTTCATTTCCCTCTTTACTCAGGATTTTTTTTATCTTGTGGAAGAAGGTTTTGAGGTAAAATTAGGTTTGCAGGATGCTCCGTGAGGTCTGTCCTTGCAACCAAAGGATAATGTTGCACTTTCAATAACGGGGACGACATTATTAGGGAAGTTTTTGACAGCTTGAAACTTCCGAAAGTTCTCATTGAAGGAAATGGTGCAGAAAGTTTGGAGGTTGAAATATTAGGTTTAGATTGAAAAAATAGGAGACAACATCTTCAAGTTCTCCTTTGAATACAGGGAAGATAAAATAGCATATTTTTAAGCAAAGGCCTTGGTCCTTTGATGGATCACACTTGATCCTCAAAGAGTGGTCAGAATATTTGGGGTTGCAAGAAGTGGATTTCAGTTTTACTACCTTTTATTTTCAAGTTCATGAACTTTCCCCAATATTCTTTCATCAGGATTTGCCTTTCCAAATAGAAGACAGAGTTAGAACAGTGATTCTATCATCCTTGACCCTAAGGTGTGTGGTGGCTAATAGATTTCACATGTTCCAAATAGATCTTTCTGTCAACATGCCACTTCACAGGCTACTTGATGGATAGAGAGAGTGAGGGAAAGATCTGGATTTAGTTCAAGTATGAACGGTTGGTGGATTTTTATTTTAAATATGATTTTTTAGATCACGTTATAAGATGATGCAGCAGAAAAGCACCAGTGTTATTTAAAGATAGTCTTGGAAGGCATGTCGAATTATATGAACCATGGATGAAGATTGAAAACATTGGAACTATAATGTTTGAAAAAAAAGCCCGGTGACAAAGACGCCATGTCAGGCAAAAAGGAGGCTATCGAGGAGGTAAGGGTGAAGGAAATAGCAGATAATCTAATTCCGATGTCAGAGAAGGAGATTTCGGAGAAGGTAAAATCGAAGGAAGAGCTGATAGGCCTTCTTCAGCAATTACAATTGGGGCCGTATGATCAGTGGGCCTTATTTTTCTAAAGGATGGCCTAAGCTCATACAATGCCCAAAATGAATGTGGATTTGGGAAGGAATAGTGAGAAGTTGTTAGAAGGGAGGCCAAGCCCAAAGAAAAGCCTGAAGAAGGAAGCTTACAAATTTATTAGTAGAAGAACCATTTATTGAATCATATTTTATTAATAAGGGAAGCATATGCCACAACAAGACAGAAGAATATGCAGGAATAGGAAGGAAGGCTCGATTGGTGGAACTTGAGAATAATAAAGTTTTAGAAGTAGAAATTCTAAAGAGGATAGAGAGTCAAACCAGGCTAGGTGAAGACGGGGAAGATTTTTTAAGAAGGGAGATAAGAGAGATTAATATCTTTGAGGCGCAGCATGTTCATGAAGCTTAGGCCAGTGGAGAAAATCTCAACTTTGAAGGGACAACAAGGAGTTTCCAGGTTGGAAGCTCTGAATGATAAACACGACGATATGCAAGGCGATATCATATAAGAGAAAGTAAGAAAACTTAGTTTTGAAAATGTAGCTAAAGCCAAGACAGGAGAATCGAGTAAGTGAACTGTTCTGGATGATGAGAGTTTGAAAAGGTGTCCTAAATCAAGAATCATAGCGAAGAAGGGTTTTTGCTAGGCCAACGCATGCTCCCCCTGTTTATTAATATACTCTTTTGGAACTATAGAGGTTTAGGGAATCTGAAGACAATCAAGGCGTTGGGTAGGTTAGTCAAACTGTACAATCTCTTTTGTATCTTCCTTATGGAGACAAAATGTAATAGAGAGAAACTAGAAAATCTGGGAAAAAATTGGGCTACAAAAGAGACGTGATTGTGGAAGCAGTGTAAATAGAACTTACATTGTTCTGATTCCAAAAGTGGTAACTGCAATGAACTTCAACCAGTTTCGACCCATCAGTTTATACAATTTTGTTTACGAAATTGTCACAAAAATTCTGACACTTTAAATGAGAAATTTCTTGGATAGAATCATATCCCTCCATCAAGGAGCTGTTGTGAAGGGGCAATGGATAGCAAAAAACATGATCATAGGGCAGGAAATCATTTATAAACTCAACAATTACAAAAAAGAAGGGGTTCATGGTGAGGAAGATGGATATGAAAAAGGCTTATGATAATATAAAATGGAGCTTTATAGATAAAGTTTTGGAAGTATGGGGGTTTGACCAATCTTTCAAAGAGTTACTTGGAAGTTGTCTAAATTCTATATCTTTTTCATTAATTCTAAATGGAAATATTTCTCAGTCATTTAAACCTGACCGAGGGCTAAGGTAGGGAGATCTTTTCTTATCTTATCTCTTTATGTTATGCTCATAACTGTTATCCAGGTCATTAATCAGATGGGAAAGTGAATGGCACATCCATGGAATCAAAACAGTTCGTAATGCACCTCTAGTCTCATCTTCTTTATGCAGATGACCTTTTAATTGCTTATAGGGCTTCTAATAAGAAGCCGCGTACATAATGTAAAATTTTAAGAAGTATTGTTATTGGTCAGGATATGAGGCAAATTTTTAAATCAAGTATGTTGTTCTCTAAATCTATGAGTAGGAAGAGCAAGAAGAAGATTAAATAGATAATAGGGCTTAAGACGATGCAGAAAGGAGCCGTTTATTTGGGGAAAAAGTGAAAGAGTTCAAGAGATTGAAAGAGTATGTTCAAATGCATCTAGATTCGTGGAAGAATCATCTTCTATCCAAAGCTAGGAAGGCAGTTCTCTTAAAATATGTGGCTCAAGCAATTTCTAGTTACATGATGTCTATTTTCATTGTCCCAAACTTGGTTTGTAAGGAGTTGGATGTAATAGCTAAAAAATATTTTGTGGGGGTTTAAACAAGGGAAACATTATTATCTGGACTTGATGGCATAGGATGACATTTGCAAGCAAAAGATTCTTAGTGGACTTAGTTTTTGAAAATGCAAAGATTTTAATCTAGCTCTTCTATCAAAGCTAGCTTAGAAGATGGTCTCATAAGAGAATCGTTTATGAACTAAGATACTTAAGGTCAAATACTTAAAAGAGGATAACTTTTTCGAGTATAAATTGAAGAAAGGAGTTTCACAGGTGTGAAAAGGTATAATCAACTCCAAGGATTGTCTTATTAAGTATGCTAGATTTCAGATAGGTGATGGAAACTCAATTAGCTTAAATGACCTTTGGGTGTCGAGACTCTCCCTTTCTAAGGTCACTCTAATTAAGGGAGTAGTAATCCTTATAAGAATGAAAGTGAGAGACCTTAAAAGGACTAATATGGATGCTTGGGATGAGGAAAAGTTGTGGACTCTTTTTGTTCCTAAAACGGTGGAAGCTATTTTGAGAATCAACTGGCCTAATGTACACTGCAATGATAGGCTAATGTGGACTAGCTATAAATCAGGTATATTTTCGATTAAGGAAAGTTATTTTGTAGTTTTTAATAACCAAATTGAAATTTCTAGTAGTGGTTTGTGGAATAAAATTTGGAGGGCATTGCATGAAAGGTTCAAATTGTTTTTGAGTAGAATGTTGGCGAGAGTTATTTTTGTGAATAAGCTTATTCATGGAAGAGCATGAATAGGGGGTGTTGATTGCCCTCTATGTGGAGAGAAAGAAGAGAGCATCTTACACCTATTTAAAAAGTGTGAGGCAGTTAAGAGATGGCTTTTTTGGGCCTTTAGGGATGTCGGTTGAAGGCTTGGCAAATCAATAGTATTTCAGATTTGATAAATCATTGTGTGGAGCCTCCTTAAGAGGTTTTGATTAATAGCTTAGATATAGAGACTTTCTTAACTAGAATGGCTTGCCTGTTCTATTATATATGGAGTTATAAAAATGAAGTTGTTTATTATGGGAAGAGGAACCTAGTGAACTACATGCAGATGCTACTGGATTTTCGACTAGAAACTAGTATCGCAACTATTATGCAGGAAAGATGGTGCCCCCCACTGTTGAATTGGTTTAAAGTTAATATAGATGGAACTTTTAAGGATGGGAAAGCTGCTCTAGCCCTTATTCTGAGAGATGAGCAAGATCAAGTAGTTTTTCTTGTCTTTAAATTGGATTGCGCTGCAAATGCTATGGAAGCTAAGCTCAAAGCTTTAGCATGGGCACTTGAGACAACAAGAAAGGAAACCTAGCAGCAAGCATTATGGTGTTCAGATGCTCAAAACATTGTTAAAGAAGTGGTTTCTTCCTCTGAACCGTGCGGTTGGGATTTCATGTATTTTATTTTGTTTTGTAGGAATCTATTAAAGGAGAAAAACTGGATTTTGATGTGGAATGCTACAAATGCTATTGCCAAATTTACTCTTACTTCTAACAATTGTCTCTTTTTTGTTTTTGTAATATGTCGAATGCTCTTTTTCTTGAGTATTTGTGATGTTATTTCTCAAGACCAACTGAAGTTAGGTCTTTCTATGTAAGCTCCTTGAGGCTCTTTTTGTGCTTAATGCAATTTATATTCACAAAAAAAAAAAAAATTCTCAGTGAAAAAGTAAACCCCCAAATTGAAAATATTACTTCTAGCTATACATATACTTTCAGCAATTTTATTACTAAAATTAAAGTTCATATCAACAAAAATCATAATTTAAATTAGCCAAGACCAAGATTCCCCTAAGATTTTCTCAGCAACCAAACAACAACTATTTATTATTTTCAAAAATAAAAACTTACTAAAATTGGCTTCAATATTATCGAAAGAGAGAGTAACATTATTCTCAATCAATACGATATTCGGCATTGCCATAGAAAACACGTTAATTTTCACAGCCCCATAAATCCCAAAGATCCCTAAAACCTGCATAAAACAGTCACAACATGCTTTCTCTCTCCTCCCCAATATCTCAATTCTGCAAATTTTGAGAGGAGTTATGAGACTCTAACTATTTTAAAAGAAAAAGAAAAGATAATTTTGTTAAGATATTGTTGACAAATACTCATATTGTATAGAAATTATATAATTAACACAGACAAAATAATATCTTATCCCATAATTAATAAATAAATAAAAATTTTAGTGGTAAATCATTCACCCATTTGTCTACAAAATTTCAAAATTTCTCCATAGACAATAAGTAATTAAGAAAATCAATTATATCATATTGTTCATGCATGAAACAGAGACCTACACAGAATTTAAGATTTATAATTAATTTCAAAAAAATTTATTTTTCTTGAAACCAGCGCCAAAACCTTCACATAGCATTCATCTTACTACTGTAATTTACCCAAAAATTTTTATATAGTTTAAAAATAGATTTAAAATTAAAAACCAACATAGCCAATTAAATTTCATAATGGCAAACTGAAATTCAAAATTTCATAGTTAATTCATAAAACTTTGCAAAAATATAATTCCAAAAAACAATGTTTTCTAATGGTATTGATTATGTTTTACAAAAATTTCAAAGTAATTAGAATTTGTTTGTCCACTAAAAATAAACAGAGAAATCAAACTTTTCAGATTTTCTAGCAAGTACAACAAATTTTAATAATTCATAATAAATATCAAAACATTTGAAAATTCAAAATTTTAAATATATATGTTTGAAAGGGTCTATTTAACAACTGTAAAAAATTTAGATTAAACAAATTTTTTTCCTTTTGAAAACATAGTGAAACCAAACTAGTCAGATTACTTGCAATAAACACACTCATACTCAAAAATTCATAATAAATTGTAAAAAAATTAGAATAAGGTGAAACAAAAACCAAAATGCCCACAGAAAGTAGAGCTATTTAGGATAAATTACCCACAAATTTCAAACATCAAAGGGAACATATGAAATTTCAATCATGCCAAAGAAACATAGAGTTTTCCATTAAAAATATGAGTTACAAATTAGGTAGTATATTTAACTAAGCTTACAATCATGGAAACAAGCATGAACCAAACATAACCATATAGTGTTAGAAATCGTACATGGAATCCTTAGAATTATCTTAAAAAGAAATGCAAACAAACCTAGCTCCCCCAACTCAAGCTTTCAGAACAAGTCCAAAAAGAAAATAAAAAGAAATTTAGTACCTATTATTAGTCAATAAGAAAAATAAATAAAACTTTAAAAGCCTTTTTTTTCCTCATATTTTGTAACACTTTTTTACTCAAGTTTAGGTTTCCAAATAAGATATGATTACTATTAAAAAAATTTTCTTTTCCTTTCAAAATATAAACTCAATTTGTACTTAAAAACTATTCTAGACAATATATAAACAGTATTAAAACCTTTTTTTACTCTTTGAGACCGTTTTACTAAACCAAACAACTGATAATAAAATAAATAAAGTATTTCAAAAATACTCACACTCACAACATAAAAGAAAAGTATAGTTAATACATAGAGTATCTTTGTCCAAAATACTTTAAAGGAAAAAAGCGGAAGAACTATGTATTATGTCTTGCCTCCCCAGGTCTACACTGACAGCAAGCCCTACTGTGGAACGTTGGATTTACTTGTCACACAGGACAAATAACTGTGAGTGAAAAATACTCAGTAGCCAACTCAAATGCATATGCCAATGCTATGCCATGTAGTATACAACCATACATCTTAAATCATCATTTTTGCCTCTTTATTTTTTAATTGAATAGCTCACTCTCTTTCTGCATATCATGAGGCCACACAAAACACCACGCTTTTGATGGTATGCAGATAAATTGTCATTCGGGTGACCCACCTTCATGTGTGGTCAGTGACTCACAGAGCTATTAAAACAAGGTTTAAAATCATACACCTTCATTTGTGCAACCATTTTAAAAACAGAAACCTCAGGGAAAAATCTATCATTTCACATAAAACAATATACTTTATGAATTGCTCTATGCAAATGAATGCTTATGTCATAATACATAAGTACAACCAAGCAACGAAATAAAATACATAATTACCAAACTATCATATTCGATAACAGTAATTATCGAAATGCCGCTGCTCAAACCAACGATTTTAAATCGCCAAACACATTGATGTAACTACCAAAATGTCGCTAGCCATCTCGATAATTATCAAGATAACCTTCAATTATATAAAAAATTACCAAAATACCCCTCAATAGGTAATTAATTAATTACCATCCTACCCTTGGTTAAATAATAATCAATAATAATTCTCCAACAAGATATATACAACCACTTTAGTACATATATACACATTCATCCATATATATATATATATATATATATATATATATACACACACACACACAAATACATCTATACAAATCCATACAGGAATGTTATTATGAGCGTCATCGCTCATAATAACATGGGCGACAGATGAAAAATGACAGTTACATTATATATTTTGATGTGCTGGCATTAATTTGTTTTTTTACTCGCGTTTGTTGGTTTTTACGATATGCTAAGATCTAAAGCCCTTTGATGTCTTCCTCCTCTACAATTGATGAGAAGAGATTTGAAGCCCTTCGACCTTTGACGCCTTCCTCCTCAACAATTGATGAGAAGAGATCTAAAGCCCTTCGATGGCTTCCTACTCCATGACCACAATCCGATCTACTACACTCCCCTTTTCCTAGTCACGCCATTCCTACTTCAAATATGGTTCTTCTCCTCTTCCTGCAAATCGACGCCTTAGCTCTCCTCCTCCTCGAAATAGAGGACGGCAGATTGCTCCTCCTTCAAATTGTCGATGTCATACGGGTCTGTGAAATTTGGGTCATTATCCACTCGGCAAGCTCTCTCTTCGGGTAAGAACGCTTATGTTTTGATTTTTTTTTTTGTGTTGCTAAAGCATAAATTTTGTGCATTGGGTTTTGAAATAGAAGAATCATCAAGGTTAAACATAAGTTGTGGGAAGAAATAACTCCTAGATTGTGTCTTGGTCAAAGTTCTCAGTGAATATCAGTTGTGCAAATAATTTTAACGTTGCAATATCTGCATCTTCAGGTTGCTTGCTGTGTTGGTCATCCTGAATTATTTGAACGTTATCAGCTCTTCTTAAAGTTCAAAAGGTCAGATGATTTTGTTTGCTCCTTATAAAGTATTTTGTCTTTTAATTTATTTTTTAGGTTTTCTTTTATTTTGTCTTTCCTTTTTTTTTAATTTCTTATGGTCGAAATGCAGCTTAAATTTTCACAATTTTGTACCAGTCTCTAGTGTAAGAACACCAATGATTTTGTACTAGTACAAGTAGGTCATAGGTTTCTGGTTGGGCAATTGAGCAATCAACTTTGTTGTGTACTGTTGATGCTATTTATTATTTTTGTAAATTTAATTCACATTGTTCTTTCAATTGCATGCTCTCTCTCTTTCTCTGATCCTGTGAACAGTCATGAATGCGTTTAATACAATTGATAGTGGGTTTTGCAATGAGCTCTATTTTGTTGATATCTGTGGTTCTAGGTCTTGATATATATTATGTCATTCCTGTTCCTTGGAGTGGTGGCATTCAAAAGACAATGACGGGTTTAGGAGTTAGAAGTGTAAAAGCTTTTTGTTTTATTTGGTAATTAAGAAGTGTAAAAGCTTTTTGTTTTATTTGGTAATTAAGAAGTGTAAAAGCTAGTCACCAGTTACTGGTGCTAATCGCATCAGCAAAAGAACTAAATGTTGCAACGTTAAAAATACTAAAACATTTACTGAGAACTCATTAAATTCAGTTGTGCAAATAATTTTTGTGTCTTGGCCTTTGTATTTTTTGTTTTTTCCTTGGAGGGGGTTTTTGAACAGTGTCCAATGAGCTCAACAGAAAATGGACCGCTAACTTTATGGCATATAGCAATGAGGATAAGTTTCTAATTTAATTTAATTTAATTTTTTTTTGGAGACTAGGTAAATGTGGTGATGTTTGTTTCAGACATGTTATATGTTAATTGAGTTTGCAAGAATATACAAGGTTCATGAAGGAAGTTTGTGTCTAGATTTTAGTGTTTTTTTTTTAAAAAAAAATGCTATAATGCTAAATCCCCAACACCAACCCAATTTGTAGGAACCCTTTCATTGATAGTGGGATAGTTTTCCTTCTGTAGAAGTTTATCTGTAAATAAAGGTTAATAATATTTCACTTTTTAAACAAACCCCTACTAGTTGGTCACCAGTTACTGGTGCCATTGTTGTTGTTTTATTATTTTTATATGGTAATTGGCAATTTTGTTACCCTATTAGTTTGATGTTGACTGCTTTATATGTAAGTTATCTACCCTATTGATTATTGTATTACATTAATATACATAATCTTTTTATACATTTTATTAGATAAAATGTTATCATCAAGTACAAGTGATATTAAATTCTAATAAAGATGTAAATGTGGCAATTATATGAAGCCAATGATACCTCATTTAGAAAAAAATCAAAATAGAAAATATTGGAAATGCAATAATATCAAGGTTTGTATATAATAATCCTAAGTTTTATATTGAAATTTAATTTTGAATAAATGATTGATTATGTGACTACTTACAGGATGATGGTGTATATTGTGCAGAGTTTGTTTGGGATGATCAGATACAATATAATTGCTCAAACTGGGATGAAATCAGTGAATGTCGAGAGTTGAATTCTAAAGTGAATGCTATACTTAAACTTTTAATTGAGAAACAACAAGAAGATAAACAAAGAGCTATGATGTGACAAAAAAGAGAATTCTGCTTATGTGTATTTATTATAGCTTTAGGAGTTTTGTATTTGACCAATAAAAATTAGAATGTTGCATTTATTATTAAGAAGATATTTAAGTTTTATGTAAACAGTTACATTTGGTTCTTGCTTTCGCTAATGATGCTATCGACAGTAATCTCGTTTACTGATTCTTATAAGCTTCCTCTTCTGCTAACTTCTTACTCTTTACGTTGTGTTGAGACCACGAAGATAGGGTGGCTTCATTGACATTGTCTTTTTGTGTATAACATTATATGAATCACCATTGTGAACTCTCATTTCTTTTTGTATCAGTTTTGTAAATACTTATTCCTAAGCATGTTCTTACTTTTCATGCTTAATCATTACTGCTACATGGTGTATTGGATCGGAGGTGTTGAGCTTGTTCTTCTAAAACTCTAAACAAGCAAAGTCCAACACATAAGTGAGCATTCAAATACAATGTCAAAAAATTGAGCAATGCGCTTCTTCTCAAATTACATACACACTTTTCCCGTCTTCCTTAATCCTCTGTTTTTGGATTTTTATTTTTTATTTTTTGACAATGACAATAGCAATGAGGCACAAATCCAAATAACACAAAGCAAACTTCAACAAAATTTCAACTAACCAATGTAGTTTTGATGTTTATCATTAAATAACTACAATGTTTTAACAACTGAAGAAGGTACAAAATCATTAAACATTTAACAATTGGGGAAAAAAACTACGTCAAAATGACTACAATCTAAGCAAGAGTAGCTCAATAGCTTAACCATCAATGTAAAGCCTGGTTGTTAGATTTTCACCTTGACGTTTACAAACAACTTCCTCTTGCACCTATGCAAATGACTGTAGTTTTGGTATATAATGGATTACCAACTGTCTTATGTGCCAAAGAATGTAAACAATAAACTTTTTCAACTGATAACTTTACATTTTGAATAGTTAGCCAATTCAAACTAGTACTTTAGCCAAATGATCAAAGGAACATGCTATGATACTTTAATACCTCAAGCACAAAACCAAAGGGATAAAACTAAGTTGAAGCAAAACAATGTCTCAGAAAGCTTAGAAACAGAATAAAACACAAACTAGAAAATGTATACAAACAACCAATCAGTCACCAAACATTTCAAAATTTTGACTAAAACATGTAAACCGAAATGTCTTTCTTTCGATAAAAAAAATACCTTAAATTCTTATAACACAATCTGATGAAAATATTGAAAGAAGTTAGTTGCTGGATAGTCCCATGGATTGAATTGATCTTCTAGAAAAAAGGTTAAAAAGAAAGTGGTATTCGAAAACCATATAAGTTTTACATGTATAAGGAAAGCAATGAATTTGCCTACCAAAATGGAGCTCCATGTCTGGTTGATTACTTCTAAACTAATCGAGCTAAACCTAGAAACTTAAGAAACACCAAATTAGTTAGACTTCAATATCTTATTCACAGTGGATTGACACATTACAAATTATTAGCATTGAAAACGAAAATATCACTGAAAACCAAAACACAAATGACAAACAATGAGTAAATATTTTCCATAAGAGTAAATACTTACATATCACATCTATAAATACTTAGGTAAGCCAAATATATTTGATCCTACAATAAAACCAATTATAATAATTAAACAAAAGTAATGTAATATAACATATTTACACCAATATTAAGACAATTACCAGCTTGAGATGCTAATTCATCGTCAATTGATGATTCTAAACCAATATTGTTGTAATCTGTCGTAGACCTATAAAAAAACCAAATTCCAGATTTATTCATAAAAGAAGACAAGTTTGATAAAATTCTTTCATTCATCATCAGTTTATTTATAAAATTACCTTTCATTCAACTTAGAAGAATTTTTTTTATCGTGTGTTTGCCTTCGAAGTCCACATCCTCAACAAAGTCTCATATTCAAAATTGCAATCTCTTTTTCAGATTTAATTCTTTTTCCACATCCTTTTGATCTCACCTGTGAAGGATTGCTAATACTTGTAGGTTGTTAACTACTTGTGCTAACTGATTATAGCACAATATTCCTATTTTCATTAATTTTCTTAATTTTTTCATATATCACTTTTAGATCATTGAAAAGGAAACTAGAGCCTTCACTAGTAAGAGATGCACTATCAATTACAGTAGAAGCTAAATGATATAGACTTGTATGTCGTGTCATCAATGGTATGCCATTTGGATCATTCATTTCTTGACCATAGTTATATGACACTCCAATTTTGGCATTTTTTGTCTACTTCCTCAAAATGTATTAACTTGGTAGGTGTGTGACATGTCTAAAATGAAAAAATGCGAACATATGCCTATAAGGGATTCCCTTGAATTCAAATTGTATGCAGCTGTAAGAAACAACATCTGATTGTTTGTTAAAATGAACCTATCTACATCTTATTGTTGAACTTTGCTCATTTGACCTCTGTACACTATAAACAATAGTCTCATCATCCTAATATGTGCTATTTATAGTATAAGTAGTACTTTCAAAACCTCTTTTTGGAAAAGTATGAAATTTCTCTTTATATGTACTTCCATTATTTGTTTCTCCATAGCCCATAAAGATTTCAGCTTTGGTTTTTCATTAAGATCGACATAATCTACAACTAACTCTTCATGTCGCTGATGAATAAGAGCTTTATTAAAACGATTAATAAAACCCATCAATGAATTTCTACTGGAAATGTATTTCTTGAAAAATGAATGTGAACTTTCAGCTTTTTGACTACTTGACATTCCAACACTAAAAAACTTATTTGACACATGCAGGAATCTATTTCTTGCGAATCGCATATAATTCACCCAACCATTCATTGTCTTGCAATTTAGTTCTACTTATCAAATCCAACTAACATGCTTTAAATTCTATAGCTGTCTCAGAGTTGAATATAACATCTTTGAATGAATGGTAATTGTCTCGGTACACTACCGAGTCAATTTTTATAGAAAACTTATTCAAAATATGTCATATATAATAACGATGAACAGTTGATGGAAAAGCATGAGTTATAGCCTTCATTATTGAGGGGTCTTGATCAATAATAATTACTTGAGGTGCATATTTTGACATAGCATCCAATAACTTATTGAATAATCAAATAAAAGATTATGTTTTTTCATCACTTAGAAAGGCACATCCAAAAATAATGGTTTGACTATGATGATTTACTCCTGTAAGTGAAGCAAAAATCATACTATACTTGTTTATATTATATGCGTATGCTCTCCTTGCAATAGTATCTATCCAAAAACATCCCACAAGTCTATTTGCTTCATCAAGTTGAAAGTCATAAAAAAATGAAGAATTTTTTTCTTTCAAGAATTTTTTCTTTCTCAAAAGAAAAAAATTCTACTAAATTGTTTGTATCAAACTCCCTTTCCTCTTCCATTATTTTTTTATTATAATTCCTAAAATCTCTTTCAATGCAACCAATATTTATGGACCACTAGCTTCAATCTTCATAATTCGAATTTGTTGGCATGTCGATATGTTTGCAGCCGAAAGTTGTTGATTCAAAGCTTTTTTTGCAACTGATACACTCCTATGTGACCTTAGTAAATGTACCTTTATAGAAGTGGTAAGATTATGATTAGGCTCCTCTACAAACTTACTAACTACCCAATTCGGATCTGTTTGTTGCTTCAAGAATGTTATCTTCGCCTTATAACCTGTTTGAACTACTCCTCGATTCCTTTCATATGTTCGTGGAATGGAATCTTTCAACTCTGTTGGATAAGAGTCATATGTTTTTCCTTTCTTAGAGCAAACAAACTATTTCCATACCAATTCAGTAGTTTCCTTATTCTTTTTGCTATTGCTCATCTTTGTACTAAATCCACACTCTTGTGTATATGCATTGTAAAAATTAAAAGCTTCTTCAATTGATTGAAATTCCATACAAACTTTGGGTTTTTTTTCCTCTGAAATTTGTGGAGTAAAAATGCCACTTGAAGAGCTAACAAACATATTTCTATTAATATAAAAGAGAATACATAAATAATTTAGAAAAAACAAATCTATACATATCACAAATTTAAAAAACCAAATCACGGGTACAAAAAATAAAATATACATAAGCATAAGAAGTTCATGTTGTAAAGACATTAGTTTGTGCATGGTATGTGTGTGTGTATCCAGCAAGAATAATAAAATATAAAATTTCACAAACCTTTATTTACAGATAAACTTCTATAGAAGGAAAACTTTCTCACTGTCAACAAAAGGGTTCTTACAAATTGGGTTGGTGTTGGGGATTTAGCATTATAGCATTTAAAAAAAAAAAAACACTAAAATCTAGACACAAACCTCCTTCATGAACCTTGTGTATTCTTGCAAACTCAATTAACACATAACATGTTTGAAACAAATAGCACCACATTTACCTAGTCTCCAAAAAAAGAAATTAAATTAAATTACAAACTTATCCTCACTACTATGTGCCATGAAGTTCCCGGTCCATTTTCTGTTGAGCTCATTGGACACTGTTCAAAGACCCCCTCCAAGGAAAAAACAAAAAATATAAAAGGCCAACACCAAGCTCAATTATTTGTTTTCTTCAAATTCTCTCAACGTCTTTTTTTTCTTTCCTTTTTTTTTTCATTTCATTCTTCCAAATAATGTCTACATGAACGGTAGAGATCATATGGAGCCCACAAATAATCAACGGTGTATGACTTCCTGTAATTTAATCTCAACAATGGCTTACCTTTCCCACTCCAATGAAGAAGACTAATAGGTCTAGGATGTAGACTCCTATTTGTCTTCAAAGTGAAGCGAGTAAACTAAAACATTTACTTAACAATCCTACTATAATTTGGTTCTTTGCTAATGCGATTAGCACCAGTAACTGGTGACCATCTTTTACACTTCTAACTCCTAAACCCTTCATTGTCTTTTGTACAAGCAACAACAATGGCATAATATACATCAAGACCTAGAACAACAAATATCAAAGAAACAAAGCTCATTGCAAAACCTACTATCAATTGTATTAAACTCATTCATGACTATTCACAGTATCAAAGAAAGAAAGAGAGCATGCAATTGAAAGAACAATGTGAATTAAATTTACAAAAATATTAAATAGAATCAATAGTACACAACAAAGTCAATTGCTCAATTGCCCAAATAGAAACCTATGACCTACTTGTACTAGTACAAAAGCATTAGTGTTCTTACACTAGAGATTGGTACAAAATTGTGAAAATTTAAGCTGCATTTCGACCATAAGAAATTTAAAAAAAAAAATGAAAGACAAAATAAAAGAAAACCTAAAAAATAAATTAAAAGACAACATACTTTATAAGGAGCAAATATAATCATTTAACCTTTTGAACTTTAAGAAAAGCTGATAGCGTTCAAATAATTCAGGATGACCAACACAACCAACAACCTAAAGATGCAGATATTACAACGTTAAAATTATTTGCACAATTGAAATTCACTGAGAACTCTGACCAAGACACAATTTGGGAGTTATTTTTTCTGCAGCTTATGTTTAACCTTGATGATTCTTCTATTTCAAAACCCAATGCACAAAATTTATGCTTCAGTGGCACAAAAAAAATAAAAATCAAAACATAAACGTTCTTACCCGAAGAGAGAGCTTGCCGAGTAGATAATGACCCAAATTTCATAGACTCGTACGACGTCGACAATTTGGAGGAGGAGCAATCTGTCGTCCTCTATTTCGAGGAGGAGGAGAGCTAAGGCATCGATTTACAGGAAGAGGAGAACATCCAGGTTTGAAGGAGGAAGGGCATTGACTGGGAAAAGGGGAGTGTAGCAGATCAGATTGTGGACATGGAGGAGGAAGTTGCCGAAGGGCTTTAGATCTTTCTCATTGATTATGGAGGAGGAAGGCGTCAAAGGGCTTCAGATTTCTTCTCATCGATTGTGGAGGAGGAAGGCGTCAAAGGTCGAAGGGCTTCAGATCTCTTCTCGTCAATTATGGAGGAGGAAGATGTCGAAGGGCTTCAAATCTTAGCAGATCGTAAAAACCAACAAATGCGAGTAAAAAAAAAAAAAATTTAATGCCAGCACATCAAAATATATAACGTAAACGGTCATTTTCCGTCTGTCGCCCATGTTATTATGAGCGATGGTGCTTATAATAACATTCATGCACACCCATATATGTATACATATATATATGTACACAAATACAACTTATACATATACATAATTATATATACATACACCAATACATAAGTATACCTATATGCACATTATAAATTAATATTCATTTTTATACATAAATAATGATATATATGCATGCATCTATACAAAATACACTTATGCATAGTTAATAAATACATACATAAGATACATGCATTTGTAAAATATAATTATAAATATAACTATACAAATAAGTATA
Organism: Rhamnella rubrinervis; assembly: GCA_007844105.2. Lineage (NCBI taxonomy): Eukaryota > Viridiplantae > Streptophyta > Magnoliopsida > Rosales > Rhamnaceae > Rhamnella > Rhamnella rubrinervis. Next base: position 1,652,339 of record CM017584.2, on the reverse strand, counting down.
TAAATAAATATATAAATAAATATAAATAACTGTAATTGAATATATATATATATATATAAATTAATAAATTAATAAGTAATTTAATATATATAATAAAATAACTTGGAAATTAAAAAAGACCAAAATACCCCTCTAAATTATAATATTTTCAAGTTTATTCCTCATATGAAAAATGACGAAAATACCTTAACAATTTAAAATTTTCCAATTATGTCCCCAATGTGTTAAATGACCAAAATACCCTTGACCTTTTTTGAAATTCCATTTATGTTCATTAAATGTAAAAGACCAAAATACCCTTGACCTTTTTTAAAAATCTCATTTGTCTCTTTACATGCAAAATGACCAAAATACCTTTGAAATTTTCAAAAATACGCTTAACATATAAAAAGATTAAAATGTCCCTCATATGTAAAAAATTGGACATACTCTTCCTACACATTGCGTCCCCTTTATAAGTCCAAATCCAATAATTTTTTCACAAAATCATCAAATTAACCAAGCATACTACCATATGCATCAATTAATTTCAACAATTCAGCATTAGACCATGATTTTCACATGAAAACTCATTAATTTCATAAACTTTAAACCCTCATCAATTGGGGGTTTTGTCATATGCTCAATGCACACCAAATTAAGCATAACCAATTATCAATTCATCAATACAAAGCATGATTCCAACAATTAATCATGTAAAACACATGATTTACATGAAAAATCAAAGAGAAATAGTTGTCTAACTCTCTTTCAAGCAAGAAAACACATCTTTCAAGTCTTGAAAATCCACACAAGCTAAGCCAATGAACTCCCCATGATGGCTGACTCTAAACCCTTGAATTTCACTTGAAAATTCTTTGTATTTTTTCTTTTTTTCTCACTTTCTCTCTAGGTTTTCTTCTCTCTCTCTAAAACTAAATGGAAGCAAACACAATTGAAGAAGATGGCAAAAGGGTCGACTAACAAGGGTGAAAAATTCCAATTGGTAACTTAAAATAATAATATAATAAAATAAAAAGTAAATATATTTACTAAAGTATTAAAATAATGAATAGTGGAAGTCAAATCTAGTCAAACTTGATCAAACATTAAACAAGGGTAAAATGGATAGAAAAGTCCCTCGACTCCTTATGGGGTACTCTCAACCCTTGCAAAATACCCGGGGAATTTGAAAGCTTCTTATTTTAGTAAAATCGAAAATGCGTCTGGAAATCGACAATTTCAAAAATAATAACTTAGTTATTACACCTTTTACAAAAAGAAACTCAGCTTTCTCCTTTTCCCAAAACACACGCAGAACTCCAAAAAAAAAAAAAGAACGACATATGACAAGCTTTTTTATTGACTTTAATAAGGAGAGTTCTAATAGGATTAAGAAACATTTAAAATTCTGAATAATATCTACCAAATATTCAGTTTTTATTTATAATAAATATATATTTTTAGTTATTTTAAATAAAAACAAATCATAACTAAATTTTTAAGCAAAGTTAAATATTACTCTTATCTCATACATTTTAAACAAAATAATATCTTAAAAAAATTATTTTTTCTTTTTCTTTTAAAACAGTTAGGTCCTACAAATACCTACCCCTAAAAAAATTTCATTCTTAAAATTCAGAAATAACATGTCATAAAAAAATCAAAGGCAACAATTCTTAAATCAAAACAAATTCAAACAGAATAAGAAATTTTCTTCCTAAGGTTAAACATATGAGAATTCTCATTCCCAAGTAGCTTATCTTAACATGTGATTCTTCCAAAGCACATTTACAAATGTAATCTTCTTCTTTCAAAGCACTTTCTCTTTACATTGAAGAATTCTTTCCGGTTGTTTCTTGTACGTTAAGTCTTTTCAAATTTCCAGAGGATTATAACTAAGTACATGGGCAAGATCAAAAATGTATTTTCACAATATTGAGACATGAAACATGTTATGAACACTTGATAGGTTAGGTGGTAATGCTAAATGATAGGTTAAATCCCCAACTCTCTTCAGAATCTCGAACGATCCAATGAAATAAGGATTTAACTTTCTTTTCTTCCCAATCTCATTATACCCTCCATAGGGATTATTTTCAAGAATATTTTATCTTCAGCTGCAAATTCTAGCTCCTTTCATTAGTTATCAGTATAAATCTTCTGTCAATCTTGAGCGATCTTGATCCTTTCTCTAATTTTTAAACCCACATCTTGTGTTTGTTGCAAGATTTGCAGTCCAACAAGCTTTCATTTGCCAAGCTCATCCTAGTGCACAGGTGACTTACACTTTCTCCTATACAAGGCTTCATAAGGTGTCATACCAATAGTGGCTTTAAATTGTTGTTGTAAGCAAACTTTCGAGTGATATATGCTCTTCCTATGATCTTTTAAAATCTATCAAATAAGCTCTTACCATGTCTTCCAAAATTTGAATGATCCTCTTTGATTGTCCATCAATTTGTAGGTGGAAAGTAACACTATACTTTATTTTCTTCCCATTGCTCCATGTAAGCTTTTCCAGAACAACGATGTAAACCGTGGAGCTCTATCAAATACGATGGAAACAGGCACCCCATGCAACCTCACAATCTCATTAATATACAGTTGTGCTAACTAATCCAATGTATAAGTTGTTTTAATTAGTAAGAAATGCCCAGACTTTGTAAGTTTATCCACTATCACTCAAATGGCATTCAAACCTCATAACGTTTGTGGTAAAGGTAATCAACAAATCCATAATGATGTGCTCCCACTTACAAATAGGTACCATTAAAGGTTTCAGCAAACTAGACAGTCTTTGAAGCTCCACCCTAATTTGTTGACAAGTTAAGTATTACTCGACAAAATACGCAATCTCTCTTCGCGTATTTGCCCACCAATACACCTCTTTCGAGTCTATGAATATCTTTGTACTTTTAGGGTATACTGAATACGGCGTACAATGTGCTTCCACCACTATTTCTTTCTTAAAGTCTTCATCATTTGGTCACACATAAATGATCTCCAAGCTTTAGAGTACCATCACCACAAACATTGAACTCTGGCTCTTTTTCCTTGAATCACTTCATTCATTATCTCAACAAATTTGGTATCTTGACTTTGTGCCACCTTGATCCTTATGATAATTGTTGGTTGTACCTTAACTGTAGCTAAATTCCCCGGATAATGTCCAACAATCACCTTAATATTCAATCTTCTAAAAGTTCTCCTTGCTTCATGACGAGGTTCATATTTAAGCCATCATAATTCAAACTCAAAGCATCAACTATAGAATTAGCTCTCCTAGGATGATAGTCAATCACACATTTATAATCCTTAACCAATTTCAACCACCTTCTTTACCTCATGTTTAACTCATTTATATAAAAAAGTATTTCAGACTCTTATGATCAATGAATATTTCACACTTCATGCCGTAGAGATATTGACTCCAAATCTTCAATGCGAACACTACCACTGCAAGTTCCAAATCATATGTATGGTAATTTCACTTATAAGGCTTCGATTTCACAATATGTAAGCCATGACTTTTCCTTCTTGCATTAGCACACAACCAATACCAGATCCTAATGCATCACTGTAAATGGTAAATTTATCTTCTCTATTTGATATGGTTAGCATAAGAATGAAAGGATATCATTTCTAACCAAAATTCACATTTCTTAAATTTGACATACATTTACTTCTCCCTAATTGTTGTAAAACAACTTCTAAATGTCATTTGTGCTCTTTCTCCTTTTTAAATATACTAGAATAGTATCGATGAATACTATCACAAACTTGTCTAAGTAATTTTTAAATATCCTATTCATGAGATCCATGAATACAACAGAGACATTTGTTAATCCAAAACGCACCACTAAAAACTTATAATGTTCATATCTAGATCGAAAAGCACTTTTAGATATATCACCCTCCTTAATCTTTAGCTGATGTTATTTGGATCGAAGATCTATCTTTAAGAACACTTTGGCTCCTTACAATTGATTGAACAAATTTTTAATCTTCAGTAAGGGCTATTTGTTCTTAATTGTTACACAATTGAGCTCCCTATATTCAGTACACATATGCATCATCCTATCTTTCTTCTTTACGATCAGCACAAGTGCTCCCCATGGGGGAATCACTTGGTTGAATAAATCCTTTGTCTAATAGTTTTTGCAACTATTTTTTAAGCTCTCTTAATTCTATCGGCACAAGTTCAATAAAAAATTCAACTTCTCGTTCTGGCGGCAATCCAGGTAAATCCTTTGGAAACATATCTTGGAAATCCTGAACAATCTTAACATCATTGAGCGATAGAATCGCTATGCTTATATCCACCATACTTGTCAAAAAGGCTTGACACCCTTTCTTTACACTTTTTAATGCTTGAAATGCATAAATGACATGTGGAAGTGATTTGGATATTCACCTTTAACCATCACAGTATCACCTTCCATCGTGAAGAGAATCTTCTTCTCTTTACAATGGATAGTAACTCCATGCATGAACATCTAGTCTATTCAAAAAATTACATCAAAGTCATGCACATCCGAAACAATAAAATCAATTAAGATAGTCTTGCCTCCTAAAACAACTTTACATGACTTTAAACATTCACATGCACACATTGAATTTCCAATAGGTGTAGAAACGTATAATTCAAAGTTTAATTTTTCAAACTTCATAGATAATGTCCTAGCAAACTTATTAGACACAAAAGTATATATTATTCCATAATCAAATAAAATATATGATTCCCGACCAATTACAGAAAGTGTACTTGCCACCATATTAAGATCATTAAGAGCCTAATCTCTTGTCATTGCATACAGTCGACCTTGAGTTCTTGAATCCTTCTTCCTAAGTTTAAGGTAGTTCATCATCCGATGCCCAGTCTTGCTACAATTGAAATAGGCTCCCGTATTCTGATAACATTCGCCCACATATTTCTTCCCACATGTTGTACATGTAAGGAACTTCTTCCTGACCTCTTCAGTCCTATTTTTTATTGTCAAATATCCTCCTTCCTCTAGACTTTCTATTATTGTTATGATTGTTACAAATCCACAGCTTACTCCCCAACTTTAAATCTTCACCCATTGCTTTCCTTCTAGCCTTTATATCCATTGTGATTTGAGCACTCTATAACACTTCTCCATAAGTTGGTGGTCGCATACCTGCTACTACATTAAAGAGCTCGCTATTCAACCCATTCTCAAAGGAGTGCTTTTTCATATTCAATGTTGACTTGTCTTAGAGCATATCTACAAAACTCCTCAAATTTTTTGTCATACTCTACCAAGGTTATATTGCCTTACCTCAAATGTAGAAACTACTTCCTTTGCACTTCACTGACTCAGGGGAAAGTACCTATTGTTAAATATTTCTCTAAATTGCATCCAAGTCATAGGGTTTCTAGTAGTCATATGAGCCCTCTTAATAGAGTCCCACTAGTGCATCTTATTTTCCTTAAGCATGTGTGTAGCACAGATCACCTTATAAGTTTCCGAACAGGTCATCAACTTAAAAGCCATCTCGATCTCCTTAATCTAGTTGTCAATTTGGATTGGTTTCGTAGATCCTGAGAAAGTTGGTGGTCTTTGACATCTAAAAGTTTTAACAACATCAGCTATCTCGTCACGCAATCCCACTGGTCGATATCCCAAATTTATAGTTAAGGCTTGTAGCATCACTTGAGCTGCCTCGTTAACATCGGGGCCTTACCCATTAGTAGCACCAATCCTAGGACAGTCTATGATATACTAGTCACTAGTTACAAATAATTTAATTTGAAACTTAGAGTAAGAATTAGAACAACTAATCCATCAACAAAGTTCTCTAAGTTTCAACAACTCATTCAATTGTTAGTACTTCAAAAACAAACATCCAAACACATAACCACATCATACATAACATAAATCACAAATATGAACTTGAACACTTTGCATAATATAACAAACTTTACCATGAATTACAAGATAATAAACTTTTAACATAGTTTCTAACATAATCAAAGGCTACTTATTAACTTCGAAAATAAATGTAACATAATATAATAAAACCCTAAGCTAACCGCTTCAACTCTGTTCAGCGTTTCTTGAAAACTGAAGTTACTTAATTATCATCACCACTTTCCTTTACCTATTTTGAAGCTATGGTACAAGCAAATGGAAAATTCTAATCTGCCTTATACTTTCTTGGCTTGAAAACTCGAGTCTTTATGGGTACTTTCTTCCTTACTCTATCCTTTTTCAATTAGAAGAATGTTTGGTACTCAAGAGAATCCATTTTTAATGAATCATTTCCCACCATTGGTTCCTCCTTTTCAGCTCTTTCCAGTTCATTTATTTTTTGTACCCTCTCAATTAGTTCATCCATTCTTGCATATAACTTATTAAATTTTTCTTATAACTTTGTTAAAACTACTCAATTACGATATCTCTCAAATGAGTAGGTATCCGAACTCTCAAGGGTGTCCTCTTCTATATCCTTTTCTGGTCCACTGCCAGATTCTCCTCTAGACTTCTCAGGGTCCTCCTCCAGATCCTCCTTAGGGTCCTCGTCCGAATCCGAAGTATGGGAACTGTTGTTGTAATAAACAACAATAATTTTTTATATGAAATTGTTGTAGTAATTTTTGTTTTCTATAATAAATATTTGCAAATAAGATATGAGAATGGTATGTTTCATGAATAAGATTAAAGTTACCTAGTAAATGTGTAGGCTTAATATGCATGCATGCATAAACATTAAAATGTACGACAGACTATAAACGGTACATTATATGTAATTGATAATTTAGTAGTGCACTATATAAGTGTTTGAGTTTGATCATGACAAACTTTTTAAGCTATGATTGAAATGCATACACACTTATGCTATGTTATGGAAAAACCCAACTATTATGCATTAAGTTTAAGTATCATGAATGCATTGCATAGAAAGTGTGCATGTAAAATAGCAAGCATGACTTAAGTTTTCTGAATATGTTCTAATGATTTTAATTTGTAATTAAAGTTGTTACTGTATGGGAATTCTACTGAGTTATTTAACCTACGCTTTAGTTTAAATTGTTTTCTTTCTACAAGTAATAATGCGTATATTACTTTAGTCTTTCTAGTTAAGTTATAGAAGTGGTGAATCTTATGGCGACTCAAGGGGAGAATCTTCTTGAGTACAATATGAGGGTTTATCAATTTTATAATTAAGACTATGACATTTCTTATTCGATTATGTTATTTTATTTTGAAAAGTGTATATAAGTTTTTAAATTGCTATTGGGATATCACTTATAAATTTTTATTGGGATAATATTTATGGTTATTTTAAATTTAAGTAAACATTTAAAGCATTCAAAGTATGATATTTAACTGGTCAAAGTTTAAGATTTTTGAAAAATCATTATATGTTATATTTTGATAACCACTCAATCTTATTTAACCTAAAAAAACTCGATCGGGGTGTGTTACAGGAGACGTAGGGATGGTGATAGATAAAAATAGGAGAGATAGAAGGGACGATGCCAATGGAGAAGAAAAAATGAGTATTAGGAATGAAAAAGAGACAAAGAGAGTAGCAGAGTTGAAAAAAAAAACAAAAGAGACTGGAGAAAAAAAAAGGGGGAAAAAGAAAAAAAACATTCAATTATTGCCACATGTCATTATATAACTTATCCATTTTTACTTATTATATTTATTTTTTAATTTTTCATAAAAGAAAGAAATGTAGTTACCATTTCAACATTTATCTATCAACAGAAGTCAACTAACAGTAGGAGGTTTATTATAGTTTAAAAAAATCATATAAGTTGACTAAAAATTAACCAAATATTAGGAGATTATATGATAATAACTAAATTGTAAATAAATTATTAACTTAAAAATCCATAAAATAAAGAGCTATTATCATATTACCCATGAGATTTGATCAAAATTTCAATTAATTTATATGATTTTTGAAAACTATGTGAGACCCCCTTGCCATTAGTTTACTACCATCTAAATTAACTTATCAAGGTTAGAAAAATAATTACATTTCTTTATCTATAGAAAATAAAAAAATATATTATAAGAAAATGTGGAAAAATTATAAATTGACTCGTGACATAAATAATTTAATATCTTTTTCTCTTTCTTTTCTTCTTCTTCTCTCTTTTTTCTTCTTTTTTTTTCTTGCATTTTTTTTCCATTCCGACCTGCAAGTCTTAAACATGACCAATTTTTTTTTTTTCCATTTAGACATGGGATTGATTTTTCTCGCTAGAGAGCCTAATAAATGTTACCCAATCAACATCCTCTTCCCCAACTCTGGCTAGCAAATTGGGCTTTTTTGAACAAATTGTTGCACTCATGACCAAAGTTTTAATGGGTTTGCGAAGGGGAATCACCGACAAGGAAGGGAAATGTAAAAAAATCAAAGCTTTACCCTTCCTTTTTCTAGCACCAGCGGCAGAACAAATCTTTTTAATCAACAACCAAAAGTTTCTTAAGTGAGGTATTTTCCAAATTCAAACCATATATCTTTTATCTAAGCCCTTCATAGCATAAAAAATAATAAAAAAGAAAATTTCCGATTAAAGTTCCATTAGTAACAAAATCGTTTGTATTACTTTCTTGGTCTATCTTAAATTTTTCTATTGTATGTTCCTTTCTGGGTTGATTATGAATTTGATTTTTTCATTTAGAAAATGAATTTCTTATTCAAAAAATGAATTTTTTCCACTTGTGTAACTTCATTGTTCTTCTCAAATGTGTGAATTATGGGCTAGATCAGAGAGGAAGAGGGAAAAGGAAGAACAAAGAGGGAGAGGAAAAATAGAGAGGGAAAGGAGAAAGAAAAAAAATTATAATTTTTTTATTTTTTTATAAAAAATTTTCTCAATTGTGAGAGGGAAAGAGATAGGTGAGAAAATTTTATTTTTTATTTTACAAATTTTATATTATTTAATAAATATTTTATTATAATTTTATGTAATTATTTAATTAAATTTGAGGGAAAAATGTCAATTTAATATGCCAAGTATGATATAATTTAAAACTATCAGTTGAATGTAAAATTAAGAGGACAGGGTAATATAAATTAAAATTATATAAGTAACTTAAAATTAATCTAATTTTGAAAGAGATCCAGTGTAGGTAACCCTTAAATAAATAATAAAAAATTTTACATCTCCTTTCTTTTTCTTCCACTTTCCTTCCTCCCTTGTCCTTCTCTCTCTCCTTTATTTCTTGAACTAGAACCCGATCTTAGCCTAGCCACTAGAACTCGTACAAATCCTCCATCACACCAACTGCCAACTCCTCCAATAGTACCATCCGAATCATACTCGATACCTCCTTCAAATCATCATCTGGTACCCCCTTCACATCACCACTATTATCATTGCCAAGCCTTCCACCACATAATTAGAGCGAAATTCAGTGAAAGTTCCAAACTTTCTCAATCTTAATTAAAGTTTAAAATATTGGTATCGACGGAAATATTTAAGGTAAAAAATATAAAAATATCAGTGAAAATATCGATACCGATAAAACTTTAAAAAAATAATGAAAATTAAAAAAAAGGAAATATTTAATAAAATTTCAAGATATGCTTTTTATTAACTACTTTTTTAGTTTAACTATAAAAGTTTTTAAAAATTGAGCCTAAATCATATTTTTCAAAATCAAGAGATCTATAACACTCGTTGACAGTAACAAAAATACTATTACATTTTGCTATGTATCTAGTCTTTTTCTATATCACTAATTCTTGACCCAACATCTCTAATTTTATGATCTTCATCTTATGTTGCATGAATGTAATATTTTTCACCAAGAAATTGAATTAATCTACTTTGAATTGATATTTCTCATTCGTAACTACTTTTAACTTTACCAAAATATATATATAGATATCACAACTTGAGCCAGAGTCACTATTAGTGGTTTAAAATTTTGAACTTGTATCCCTGAAAAGGGCTAATGCACTAGAAGTTCTAGTTGATTCTCTCATTAAATTTTGAAAAGAATTAACACTACTAGAACCTATTTATTATGCAATCTCTTTTAAAAGGCTGAAATCATATAAATGTAGTAATTATTATTTGAGAAAAAAAATATTGATGGTGTACTTAATACTTATACATAATATATGAAAGCAAGTGATAATAATTTTTTTAAAAAAAAAGTTTATGTTGTACTTTTATGTAAAATTTGAAAGCATATTAATTTTTTTACAATTAAAAATATTACGTATTTTATATTTTATAAAAATTCAAAATATTTTTAAAATTTTATAAAAAAATTATTGAATGTTTTTTAAAATTTTATGGAAATTTTTTCATGGAAATTACGGTGAAAAATATGAAAATTTTAACCAAATTGTGAAGGAATTAATATAAAATTTTGACGAAAATATCATGAAAATGTAAAAAACAATATTAGAAACTTTAATGAAAATTACAAAATTATAATTATTTTTTTTTCCGGTTAAAGATTATTTCTCGATGTTAAAAATATTGAAATTTCCACAATTTCATAGATAATTTCTTTATTTTCAACTATGATCTTAATAGCCAAAAACAATATGAATCTCTCAAATTATAGTAAAAAAAAAAAAGAACTTGTTTATGAAATATCAAATTGGTCACATGGTGCCTCTGAAATGCTATAATCATGGAGCCATCAGAAGATTTTACACGTTCTGTACGCTGAGATGGGAAGAGAAAGAAAGTAAACATGCTTAACAAAGTGAAAAATTATAGAGCATCTTTTGAAAATTATCTCTTAGAAAAAATTCAAAGGTTATAAAGTTGTAACATATCTTGATCCAGAATCTTCTCTTGCATCTACCACCACCACCCCAATTAACAATTTTTCAAAGTTAATAGTCAAAAACAATTTCAATCAGTGAAATTTTAATGCAAATTGTAAAACAATTTTCTATCTAACCTAACATCAACATGATAATAATAATAATAATAATAAAAAGTAAAAACTCAAACTTTTGTCCTCGTAAAGTTCAAATTTTTTTACTACAAATTTGTTTTGGCAAATGAAAAGGGCTAAACTCTTATAAATACAAAACAAAACTCGTTGAGTATTTTGGCTTCTAAGAAAAACTAATTAGAAAAAACAACTATTCAAAATATTAAATTTTTTTTAAAAAAATAAAAACCTTGTAAAGGCCAATAAGTTATAAAAATCTAAATAAAGCAAAATTTTACCTCTAGCAATTAATATATGTGTTCCTCTCATTGGAGTAACAAATGTTAGATTTGAAATTTTTTCTCTTTCTCCCTTACCATCGATCCACTCTCTTCTTTCCCTCACCACCATTTACTAAGGAAGACACTTAGCACCCTCCAAGGAAGAAACCCACCACCACTCCTACCACTACTACCATTGATCTCCCACAACTTGGCTACCAGTATCAATCTATTCTAACTTATCCATCGGAGTAAATGAATTAGGAAAACAAAAAAGAAGGAAAGAACAAGAGGGAATTGGAGACTTGCAAGTCGAAAAAAAAAAAACGAATGAGAGGACACAAAAATATAAAAAGAAAAAAAGGAAAAAGGAAAAATAAATAAAAAAATATAGGGAGTGTATTTAATTAAAACTTTTATAGACTTTTGTAGACCTTTATAAAATTAAATAGTCCACTGGTATTTAATCCAGACTTTTAAAAACTCTATAAAAGTCTACTGGTATTTAATATAAACTTTTATATGCTTTTAAAAAGTCTATAAAAGTTAAAATGTATTTAATTAAAATATTTAAAAAGTTTATAAAAGTTTGGTGGTATAAAAAAATTATGAACTTTTATAGATTTTATCGTATGCTTGACTTTTATAGACTTTTGAACAAGTGATATAAATATCAAACTTCACTTTTTCTTCCACATTCACCCAAAAACCTTTGTTGACTATTGTGAGAACAAATAACCGTGATCAAATTTGGCACCAGACCTCAGCAATCATAGTAATCTCCACACTTTCATCTCCCATATTTTCTATTATATCTTTATCATTTCTATTTGCTTTATTTTGTTTGTATCTTTCAATTTTTTATTGTTGTTTATGAGATTAATATGAACAATTTTGATTTTTTTTTCAATTAGGGTTCTATAATTTATGATATTGTTCTTGGTAATTTGTCTATGTCATATATATTTTTTAATTATTTCTTTTATGTTTTATGGGCTTTTATTAGAGAATTAGATAAGGAAAAACTTATAAATCTAAACAAATATGGTAGATGATGAATTTGATTCTTAGTCATAACAAGTATGGAGGATTGGTTTGGCGCCAAAGCTTCTAAATAAAGGGGTGGAGGTTCTATGGTGTTGCATTTCTCCAGTGCCTTTAGTGAATTGGATTTGAATTCTTTTCCTAACAATTCTTGGGCATTGGAGATTTCAAACCAACAACCTCTTATTTTTCTGTAGGTCTTATTGATTTGCTTGGTTGGCAACCCTATATATATACCAACAATGTATATATCAGTGATTGTCATGATATGGTTTTGATTGCTTTAAGCTAACTAAGACTAGCTTGTTTGATTTTCTTTTAACTGTATTTAAATGTACCTTTATTTATTAGTCAAAGTTATAGTCAAAGTCAACCCCGCCACTTCATCACTTAGACTAGCAGAGAATTGACTGAGATTTTTCCTTCTTGTACACATGGCATGTGTATAAGGGATTTTGGCTAGACATGTTGATTGCAGTAGGGTTACTTGGAGACTAAGTTAGACTTGGTCAAAATTTTGGTCAAAAAGTGGCCTACATATGCCATCTCATCAAAAACCCTAGGACCACCCTATTTAAGCACTTTTTCCAAGACACCAAGTTCATTTTTAAGCTAAAGCAGCCGGCCACCATTCTTAAGAGAGAGGGAGAGTGTGTTTTTAAAGAGAGAAAGTAAGAGAAAGTGAGAGAAAGTCAAGCATTTTCAAGGAAATTCAAGGATTTCTCAAGGGAAAAAGTAAGAAGACAAGGAGTTTAAGAGGCCGACCACTTAGGTGCTCTAGATTTGATAGTTTTGTGGTAGATCAAGCTAGTTTGGAGGAGTTTTGAGTAATTTCATAGTAGGGTCCCTTACCCACTCTTGATTTGGTTGTGTTTAAAGGTTCTCAGCATGTTTTGTTCTAGATCTAACTAGTTTCTTTCTCCTTTCTTTGTTTGTTGTGATTTTTTCTTTTGAAATAATGTCTTTGGGTTGCTGTATGTTTTGTTTATGTTAATGAAAGTATGGTTTGGTCAAAAAATGGTTTGATCTAAACTTGTAAATAACTAAGAATACTTGAGCTGTGATAATCTGAGAATTTTCTGAAAATTTATGAACTTTGGCTGGATACAAGCTCTGGTTATGATTGTCCAAAATTTTTGAACATTTTACTGTATTAAATTGGGTTTATTATGAACCATTTGAATTTTGAATCACTGGATTTGGAATTTTAATGAGTAAGAACCGAATTTTACAAAATCACTGATTGATTGAAAATTTATGGAAAAATCCTGCACACTAATCCACAGGTTTTACTGAGTTTGATTGGTTTTTAATTTTCTTTATTTTTGAGTCATATTTTTCTCTATTACAAAATTGAGTCATAGTCATTTTGGCTTTGGAGTTTCTCAAATTGATGTTAAAATGAGGGTGTTATGAAGTTTACAAATTTGCTCGTTTTCTGAAAAATCTTGGAACGAAACACTACACTTGCACCCTAGAATTTCACTGTTTTGTTTGGGTTATAATTATTGTTGTTTTAGTGGCATATTTTTCCATTATATTATAATAAGTCATAGACATATTGATTTTAAAATAATGAAAATCTAAGTTATAATGAGTTAGTTATGATTTTTATAAATTAATTGAGCATGTTGAAATCGGTTTAGTTAAATTAACATATTACAGTATTTACAATATTACTAGTATTAGAAGTTGGTACCTTTTTTATTAATTAATTCTCTTTTCACCAACAAGCAGTAAAGTAACATCTTAAGATTTAATTAAGTTTACATTTTTTTTAGCTAAGTTTTTAAAGTTATTTTACTATCTTATAAACATGTTATTTTTATTTAGAACGCTTTATATAGAAAGTCAATTTCTACTGCTTAATTTTCTTCTTCTTTTATACTTTAACTACTTATTTAAAGCTTGAGTTCATTTTAATATATAATTTATACTCTTTTTTGGATTATATGCGATAAGGTGTGATATCTATCTCTTAATAAGTCTTATTGGATTGGACACTGTGTATGAATGAACTCTGACTTGGTTATTGAATGCTTTGGATTCTGCATTTTTTTTAGATACTGATTTAATGCTTACCATTACTAAGAAAATAATAAGCCTTCATATGTATCAAAGTATGACATAGAAGTTTTTGGTCTCTGTATAGCTCAATTGATTTTCCCAGGGAATCATTTTTTTTTTTTGAAAATTATATATTGAAGAGTCATGACCATGCATACATAGGCATTTGTATATAATGAACGAAGTTTATATGAAAGTGTTATGTGAATCGTTTAGTCGAGGTCCCACTAACTAGTGAGTGGAGAGTTTGGATTCTCGTATGTGCGCACATGCCAGCGTATTGGTGTATATGGTGGTTGTAACCCCTAGCACTTGTATGATGCGGATGCAAGCAGGTCTCTTCCCCACTTACATTGTTTTCTCTAAATGATTAAGTGTAATGAGTTTCCTTGAAAATATGTATGTGTGGTACTTTGAGAAATAGTAGTTGTTGACGGGTAACTAGCTTTAGTGTAACTAGAAGAGTTGGACTCAGATGTCACGATTTACAAAAAATCCTACGAACTTTTGTTTCTAAATTACTGTATAAGACCTGTGAAAGATCGATGTTTTGCATATGGTTTATGATAAATCAAAAAATTAGTATTTGGAAAAGAATAACATTTTGTTAGCATAGTGCATCGCATTACCATGTACATGTTGGGAACCTACTGGATGATTTTTCACTCACTCTTGCTTGTTTTTTCTCTGTTTAGGTAACTCCGAGAGCTTAGCTTGATTATCTTGGCAGTGACATGACAAACTAGTGGAAGGAGGCAGTAGTACAAATAACCTTCCGTAGTTTATTTCCTTTTGAACAATATAAACTCTAATTAACTAGATAGTTTTTTTTTACATTATAGGTCTTTTATGAAGAACCTTGTTTGTTTTAAATTTGATCATACTATGGTTTTTCTTTTAACATTAATGATTTGATTGCGCCATAAAGAGTAAAGAAAAATTTTATTCAAATTTCAGTTTTGTCCAAAAGGAACCGCTCTTTTATAAATCATTTCAATTGCACATCGTTATGACATTCTTTTAGTCGGATCTCCGAACTTGGGTAAAGGGGTTGTTACACAGCCCGCGACCTTAGGGCATCACGTGGTAAGCTTCTTCTCCTCCTTTTTCAATTTACGCATTTCTCTCTGCATGGGTTTTCTAAGCACTCAAATTAATGGTTCTTACCTATAAAAGGTTTAAAGGCACCTAGTCTCACATCACTCGTTGGGGTCTAGCTCCTTATAGTAGCTTATAATCATCTTTTTGTATACTACTTTATATTCTTCTTTCTGGGTCTTGTGCTCTTCATATACATTTTTTTTTCTTTTTTAATTTAATGACAAGTAATTTATTTAAATCTAGATTTCTAATTGGGCTTTGTGTTTTGTCCATTGTATGTTTATATGTCTCTATTTGGTTTTTGACAAGGTATCAATTGCCTTTTGGTGAGATTTGAAGCTTCTCACACCTTGTGATCATGGTATCTTAATGTTAGTGTGTTCATGGTAATTTGTGTTCATCGAATTATAATCTTAAAGAAAATTGGAATCCAATTGATTTTTGGCTATTTGGGTAGTACTTAGATGAATTTTCAATTGAGTCAAATAATGAGGGGTTCATTATCTTCATCATTACCAGTTAATGAGAAGGATGATTTTGATCAAATTTTTAGGACTTAAGAGCAACTAAGGGAGAATGCTAATCAATAGAAAACCGTTATAGCTACTCAAATGTAGAATGATGTTGGACATATTGATAAATGTGGACAATAGATTTTTTTTTTCTTTTGTCTATCAATTTTTTATTTTTAATATTTAATTGTAATTTAAATATAATATTATAGCAAATGTTCTAACTACGGGAAGTTTTCAGAAATAGTTAATTATTTAAATAAAATTAAAGTATTTATTTATCAATGTCAATGAAAGTTACAAAAGTGTATCAATGTCTATAAAAGTCTATCAATATCTTGTTGCTTACATTCGAGCTACAAAGACTATAAATAGGCCAAAGGCATACCACTTTATCGTCAAGCAAGGAAAAAATGAAATCTTAAAGGATTATATCACACATTTCAATAAGAAGGCTCTCCATATAGAAGGTTATAGTGATGACCTAATGCTGAGTGTCATGATAGTTGGATTGAAACCCAACAAATTACTATAGTCATTTAGGAAGAACGATGCTAAGCATTGCCAAGAGTTGGTGTGTCACCCACACAAGTATGCAAATGTTAAGGTACTAATAAGCTCAAGATATGATGAGATGACAAAATCTGAGTAAAAGAAAAAGAATAGTCCAGACCAACAACCTGCCGAGCACAAAAGGAGTAAGGGGGACTTAAGTGGTAGTTATAAACCCCCAAAGCTCTAAGAGGACGCTTCCAGCATTATACCCCCTTGACTACATCTGCTGACCAAGCCTTTATACAGATCCAAGATGATAATTTACTGAAATGACCAACAAGAATCAGTTCCCACCAAAGAAGAGAGACAAAAGTAAGTATTGTCGCTTCCACAAGGATCACGACCACAACACTAAAGACTATATGGCCCCTGAAAGACGAGATTAAAGCTCTTATTTGTAGAGGCTTCTTGAGAAACTTCATAGCTGGAAGATAAAAGTACAGAGACTAGTGACAAGAAGAGGATCTTAAGTCCCTACTAATAACTGAACAAGGAGGCTCTGAAAGGGAGCCTCCTACTGAAATTCGTACAATAATTGGAGGAGATATCTGAAGCTCCAATAGGACACTGAAAGCATATTCCCTGAAAGCAAGGTATCGACCCGAGCATCATAAGGTTAACATAATATAGCGCCCAGAAAAAAAAAGTAAAGGCTGAATTTTACTCAATAGTGTTCTTAGATGTAGATTCTAGAGGAGTGTATCATCCACATGATGATACACTGGTGGTTATAATGAATGTGGTAAATTGTATGGTTAGATGGATACTAATAGACAATGGGAGTTCTATAGACAATCTCTAATGGGATGCTTTCAAGCAAATGGGCATTAGAGGTAAAATTTCAAATCATCAACTAGTTTTTTGTATATAATATGATCATAGGGAAACCTTTCCTAAATAGTTTAAAAGCAATCACTTCAACCTATCACCTAGCAATAAAGTTTCAAATAGAGAGAGGAACATGTGTAATTCGAGGAGACCATCATGAAGGAAGAAAATATTACATCAATGCGCTTAAAGGAAAAGACAAAGTAATACAAATCATTAATGAGGTAAAAATCCATATGCAACCACAGGGCCTTCAATCAGGGCACTCAGAGCTGGTTCCAGAGGGTCCTCGACTCAAGGACTCAAACAGGATCTAAGAGATAATAAGGATTTAGAAGTAAAAATGCCTCCTCGAGCTGAACCTACAGAAGAGCTTGAGAAGATAGTTCTAACTCTTAAGAGCCCAAATATGGTGCTCCTGAGAGCCCACCTCACTCATTCTAAAGGTAAGAGTCGTACTTCTCGAGTTCTTACGAAATAAAATGAATGTCTTCGCATGGTGTCATAAAGATATAATAGGAATTGATTTGAGGATCATTATACACTGTCTAAATGTCGATCCATGTTTCAAGCCTATTTTTCAAAAGATGAGAGCTTTCAACGAGAAAAGATATGATGTAATTGAGGAAGAAGTCCAAAAACTCCTCAAAGACGGATTCATATGACCGTTATACTACCTAGAGTGGTTAGCAAATGTGGTGCTTGTGAGGAAGGCAAATGAAGATATGAGAGTTTGTATTAATTTCAAATACCTTAATAAAGCGTGCCCAAGTATTATTTTTCTTTACCACGAATTGATTAGTTAGTTGATTTCTCGGCAGGTCATAAGCTACTGAGATTCATAGATGCTTACTTAGTTATAATCAAATTTGAATGCATCAAGTAGATTTGTTGAAAATAGCTTTCATTATCAACAAGAGGTTATATTGCTACACTATGATGCCTTTTGGACTCAAGAATGCAGGAGCAATATATTAGTGCTTAGTGAACAAATTGTTTACAGGCTAAATTGGGAAAATAATGAAAGTTTATGTAGATGACATGCTAATGAAGATTAAAGTAGTAGAGGATCATGTAGCTGATTTGAGGATAACTTTCAAGAAACTATGAAGGTACAAGATGAAACTTAACCCCAAGAAATGTGCATTTAGAGTAGCCTCTAAAAGGTTTCTTGGCTTTATGGTCAACCAAAGAGGAATCTAGGCTAATCCGGACAAAATTAAGGACGTCATGGAGTTGAACCCTCATTAGAGTATAAGGATGTATAGAAACTTACTAGATGGGTCACAGCACTCAACAGTTTCATCTTTAGGGCAACAGACAAATGCCCCCCATTCTTTAAAGTATTACATGAAAGGAAGTAGTTGTAATAGAATAAGGAGTGTGAGCTAGTATTTTAGCAACTTAAAGAATACATCAACTCACCTCTCTTTCTTTCTAAGGGCTTAATTGAAGAAGACCTAATTTTGTATCTGGTAGTCTTGGCCAATATAGTAAATTTAGTGCTGGTAAGAGACGAAACAGGAGTTGAGCGCCCCATCTACTACGTTAGTCGTGCCATGGTGGAAGCAAAAACCAAATATCCAGATATTGAAAAGTTGGCATTGCCTATAGTAGTCTCCTACACGAAACTAAGACCCTATTTTCAAGCGCATGTAATAATATGACCTACAAATCAACCATTAAGACAAGTACTTAGCAAGCAAGAATTATCCAAAAGGCTTATTAAAGAGGCAATTGAGATTAAAGAATTTGACATCAGATATAGGCACAGGATCGCCATTAAGGGACAGACATTAGTAGATTTTATTGCCGAGTTCACATGTATAGAAACTGTCATCTACCTTGATAATGATACTAACTTTTCAGATCCTAGCCCTTCCATTAGAACTTGAATCCTTTATGTCAATGGGTCTTTAATTTATAGGGGAGTGGAGTAGGACTAGTCCTCATCATACCAAAACAAGCAAGGATCGAGTATGGCTTTCTTTTCGGCTTTCTAACCTCAAATAACAAAGCTGGGTATGAAGCTTTATTAGCAAAGCTAAGGCTTGCAACAATACTAGGGCATGAAAATGGGTTGTTTATAGTGATTTGCAATTAGTTGTGAATCAAGTAATCTCCACATATTAGACTAAGGAGGAAAGGATGGTGATTTATTTATTTGAGGTCAAGAAGATTCTTTAAAATTTTGAAGAATACTGCATTATCCAAATCACAAGATCTACAAACACAAATACAAATTCCTTGGTGCTAGCTTCAGCACATGGGACTAGTTTCTTTAAAACCATTCCAGTGGAGTTCCTACCTTAGCCAAGTATTTTGACAAAAAAAGTAAGGGGGTTATATCCAATCAACACTGCTGACTCTTGGATAAGTCTTATTCAAATATAATTTAAAGGATGGTGAGCTCCCGAAAGATAACTGGAAACAAAGAAAGTAAAGGGTTAAATCTGCAAGATACACATATTGGATGGAATATTCTACAAAGGAGGGTTCAGTGCACCATATTTGAGGTACCTCACTAATGAGGAAACATACTACATGATGAGGGACATTTTTTAAGGCATTTGTGGAAACCATTATGGATGAAGGGCATTAACACACAAGACGATTAGACAAGGATATTATTGGCCCACCATGTATAATGATGCCATGCAGTTTGTAAGATGTGACAAGTGTTAGGATTTCTCCTTCATTCCACACCAGCCTCCTTTGGAACTTACTAACATAAAAAACCTATGGCCCTTTGCTCAGTGGGTAGTCGATATCATAAGGTCATTACCAACAAAAAGGAGGGCTCATATTTGTCATGTAGCAGTGGACTACTTCACCAAATGGTTGGAAGCAGAACCATTGGCAACTATCACAGAATACAAAACCACTAGTTTCATCTAGAAATCTATTGTTTATAGGTTTAGTATTCCCTACACCATAGTAACAAATAATGAGAGATAGTTTGACAATACAAAATTCTAAGAGCTTTATTTAACTCTCATAATAAAAAATGCATTCTTCTCACCAGCGCACCCACAAGCTAATGTACAGGTGAAAACTATAAATAAGATCATCAAAGACAATTTGAAGGTGAAACTGGAGAAGCTAAAAGGAGTATGATTGAAGAACTTCCTTACATGATCTAAGTGTATAGGACCACTACAAGAATCTTAACAGGAGAGACCCCATTCTTTATGGCATATGGAGTAGAGGTAGTGATACTAGTTGAAGTAGGAATACCTAACTTCAGAAGAACACACTTCGAGCCTACACATAATGATTAAAATCTTCAAGTAAACTTGGATTTGATTGAAGAACTAAGAAACAGTACCGAGGTGAAAGTTGTTGCCTACCAGCAAAGGGTAGCCAAATGCTACAACTCCAAAATGAAGTGTTGACACTAAGTACATTGTACCTTTTATTTTTATTTTCATAAAGTGAGTTGATGAGCACTTGAAAGTGTTTATTTATTAAAGTTTAACTCATTATTGCACACTTAAAAGTATCATTAATTCCTCTTATTTAAGCAATTTTTTTAAGTTTAAGTTTAAAAGTAAAAATAAATTGAAATGTATATTTTTGACACAGATTTAATAAAATAGGTGTATCTCTCAATCTAGAAGGCTAATTAAAGTGATTATTAATGCAGTAGAAAGAGGACGTAATTCACCACAACATTGTCGTTATCAACAAAGCCCAGTTCAGAAGTTTAGTGGGTCATATTTGGGCCACAATACAATTATTCAGTACCAAAAGACTAGTCCAACATGTTTCTATATTTGGACCGTATCTCACAAACTACAAATCCAAATTTGGTATTTCTTAATGTTCTGGAAACCTAAATGTTGCACTTATAATATTAATTTTTGGAGAAAATGCTAAATCTACCGAATTCAATGTGATATGGCCAGTGCAAATAAGGAGACAAGTATGACATGAATTTTCAACTCAACCTAACCTTATCTCCACCTTCATACAAGTCTTTTGCCATTTACCACCCTTAATATTCTTTAAATACCTGCATTGGTTACGCATTTGAGGCATCTTGGGGGTAGAGATCAAGACCATACTCTTATATCTTTTCTTTCTCTCCTGTTGTGATTCTCTTTTATTCTAAATGAAAGTTATGTTCATCTCCTACTTCTTTCTTTCTTCTTTCTTTAGTATGAGTAACTAAACTTTATTTTGCTAGGTAAAAAGATAAAACTCTTAGTAATGGAATAAGGTTAGATTAATCTCTCTTGAGCTTTAATATTTATATTATAAAATTATTATTATATGTTTTGTATTTGTTTTCAATCAATTTTAAAAAACCTCTTTATAAAGTGGGGATCTTGATTCATTGTTGACAAGATATTAACATAATTAATACTTGAACTCATTTACATGTGTTGGTGTTATTTGGTAATTAAAAGTAAATAAAATACAAAACATATATAACTACAAATGAACTTTAAATGTTATATTTTCCTATTGGAACTTCTATTATGTGTAGATTTCAATTGAGTTATAAAAAGAATTAATCTTGTACTTAATTTATATGCCAAGAGTAGTTCATCTAACCTAGCAAATCCTTTTATCATCTTAATTTGTATAATAATACCTTCTTCATCAATTCTTTATGGATCGACTTCGGACACCCGAGAAATTATTATTTGAGACAACCTGCACTTGAGACTGTAATCTTTTAGTTGTAGCATGAGTATATTTACTTTTAAAATAAGTTGTTACACTCACAATCATTGTATTTCTAAATTAATGAAAAGAAAATTTTGCTTCAACAATATTGTTCTTTATCCTCATTTTGTGTATAGAATACTATGGGGCAACATAGTACACTTTATACACCCCAACACCTAGGAAACAAGTGTAACGCTCAAATAAATCCTTATAACAACATAAAACAATCAAAATATAAAAATAGGTTTCACAAAATCACAAAATATAGAGTCTGAAAAGTACTATAAAATTATCAAAGTGGTTACAAAAAGTCAAGAAACATGGAGTCCAATAAACTCTAAAACATAACAAATGAAATCTCAATCCTACTCTAAATTTAAACACTGAACAAAGGTGTTTAGATTATAGTGTCTCCTGCAATAGCATCCTTTGTACCACTAGTATCTCTTGTAGAAGTGTCTTCTATACCAACATCCTCTGTACTTGTACCGTCAGTACCTTCTGTAGGAGCTTCTACTTCGTACACCCATAATAGGTCAAGATCGGGGTACTTGCACTCAATTTGGCTAAGACATACGTTTAGTTGTTGTGCAACCTCATTCATTATAATCCTCTTAATAGAAGACTTTAAATCCTCAAAGTTTTGAAGGGCTTTAATGTTCTTCTCCTTTAGTTGCACCATAATGTTTTTCAATTCTTTGACATTCTTCTTATTTCCCTCTTTTTAACTCTATTGTGTCATCCTCCAATTTATTAATTCTCACTTCTGACTTGGATAAGCTATTAGATAGCTTCTGGATAGTTTCTTCCTTAAGTTCTGCCTCATTATCCTTAAGTTTCACCTCGTTCTCAAGTTTGCTCATGATTACTGCCTGCTCTGATATTCCTTATCTCATGTCGTTGGCCTCTGAACGTAGCTGTGTCATATAGGCATGTTGCCTCAGTGTCATATATTCCATCTAAAATAAAGACAATGGTGGAGAATCAGAAAAAATACATACAAGAAAAGAAAGTAAATAAGTTTGTGTAACGAATAGTCTTACCATTATCCTTAAGGTGGTAAGTAGTAAAGCATGTAACTCCACAAGATAGGCCTCTATCTCATTAATTACCATTGATAAAGGTATATTCTTTAACACTGGGAAGTATCGATACAAAGATGGAGGAAGAGGATCTTTTAAGAATCTAAACAATGGGACATCTCGAGAAGGTAGCTAGATAGGATAAGTAAGCGACCTAAGTAAAGGATCAAATCCTATAGGCTAAGTGAGTGGCCCAGATGTGGAATCAAAACCTAATAGCCTAAAGGAGAAACCTAGTACAAGTGGCCTGATGGAGAAACCAAAAGGTTGCCCTGACAAAGGGCTAAAGGATCCAGAGGAAAGTGGTGATAGCCTCAGAGGAGGCAAGGACATCTCAGAGGCAAGAAGTTGATCATCTGAGGAGTTATTTTTCTTAACCTACCAACCCCACTCTTCCTCATCTCATTGAGTCTTTTTTTCATCCCTTCTATAGTCATTGTGCACTGAGTTGAGTTTTCTACATATGTCAAAAAGGTTAATATCTTGGGCACGCTTTATACATCCAATGGTAAAAAAGAAGAAAGTGAAACATACTAACCTTCATCGAATAAGATCTCATAGGAGAAGCATTTGGCAACCTTCTCAAGAAGCAACATGTTCCTGTAATTCCTGTCAACCACTGGTTGACTCTTAACAAAGTCAATTAAACTATGTAAGCAAGAATTTACCTTCTTAAGATGTTGTTCACCTGTGGGATAAAACGGTTGATTAAAAAAATGCATGTGAAGCAAAGACCTAAAGTCCTATTCTTTGTAGTAAAAAATCATTTGTTCTTCCACCCTTTAACTTTGTTGGAGTTCTGATCTTCGACAATAATATTCTTTCCATTTCTTGATGAGACATATAGTACTACCCACTAACATTCCCCTCTTAGGTCCTTCTTCAAGTGGTACATATATATAAATTCCATAGTTGTCAAGGTCATTTATAATTCTTTCCATAATATAAAACAACATGCCATGGACCTCCAAGAATTAGGAGTCAACTGCTCAGGTGCCAACCTCCATTTATGAAGGATCTCTTGGAACACAAGGAGTTGAAAACACAATCCACATTCAAAGAAAGAAGTATAAAAAAAAATACTTCCCCAATCCTTAGGTCTGGTAGTGTAATAACCAGTGTTTTATTTTGTGAATTTATCGATTTCCGGATACATTTTCGGTTCGATCGCCGATTTGCCTTTTTCACCAAAACAGGCAGTTTCTAAGTTTTTCGGATATTTTGTGAAGGCCGAGAATACCCAAGGGAGAGTCAAGAGATATTTCCTACCCATTTTACCATTGGTCAAAGTTTGACTATTAAATATCTTGGAAATTGATTATTTTAATATTTGCTTGATATTTTGCTAAAGTGGCTGACTGTCCCCCTCTATTATGTTCTTGCTTCTTCATTTCTATGTCCAAAAAAAATTCTAATGAGAGACATTAAAATGTAGGAAAAGTGGAAAATACAAAGAATTTCTTAAGGAAATTTAAGGGAGGGCTAACCATCAAGGGGAACTTAAAGGGATTGCTTATGGTGTTAGCTTGCTTGGAAAAGATGTAAACAACTATTCTTTAATGATTTTTATATAAATGTGTAGATTTATATGATTAGTTGATGAAATCATGTTTTATCTTGATGATTCAATGACTAAATATGCTTGATATGATGTGTATTAAGTGTGACAAAATCCTCAATTTATTTAAGTTTAGGGTTTTGTGAAATTGATGGAATTTGATTTGATTAAAGTGATTTAATCTTGTTTTAGTGAAAATAATGGTTGAATATGGCTTAATCCATTGTTAATTTGATGTGTTGATGAGAAAATTGATGGATTTGGTTAGTGTGAGGGCCGACCATTGATGGAGATGTTTTGAAATTTCAAATCTTGTGAAGGCCATTTTAAATATTTTTGAAATTTTCAAGGGTGTTTTAGTCATTTTATATGTAAAGGACACAATGAAATTTTTAAAAATAGTTAAGGGCAATTTGATCTTTTGCATGTAAATGACATAAATGGAATTTTTAAAAAGGTCAAGGTATTTTGGTTTTTTGACACATTTGAGACATAATTGAAATTTTTAAAATTATTGAGGGTATTTTAGTCTTTTTTCTATATGAGGATAAAATTGAAAATCTTGAAAATGTGAGTGATATTTTGGTCAATTTGCATTTCCAAGTATTTTATTATATATATATATATATATATACACAATTACATTTATTTATACATTTATCTATATAGTTATATTTATAATTATATTTTATAAAATACTTGTATATTATGTATGTATTAACTACATATTTATAAATATATTTTGTATGTGGGCATGTATACAAATATTTATTTATATACAAAAATGAATATTAATATATATTATATATATATATATACGTATGCATTGATGTATGTATATATATCCATATGTATATATAAGTTTGTGTGCATGTATATGTATATAAAATATATGTATACATATATGGGTGTGTATATGTGTATTTGTATATTTATGTGTATATGAATATAGATTTATACGTGTGTATTTATATATATGTTTATAAATATGTATATATACCATTATTCTTATTTATTTGTATATACATCAGTATTTGTATATATATGTATATATAGTTGGAGAAGCACTATTTTTGGACTGTGATTTAATCAGGGGTAGTTTAGTAATTGACCATTTATCTTGAGGGGTATTTTGGTAATGTCTATTTATTCAAGGGTTATCTTAATAATTATCTAAAAGGTTAGTGACACTTTAATAATTATGTTGAGTTGATTGGTGTTTGTCAACTGTTGGTTTGAGTAAGGATATTTTGGTAATTATCACTGTTAGGTGAGATAGCTCGGTAATTATGTGTTGTATTGCTTTGCTTAGTTGTATTTATGCGTTGTGACATATGCATTCATTTTCATCGAACAATTCAAAAAGTTTTATTATTGTATGTGAAATAATGGATTTTTTCCTGAGGGTTTTTATTTTTCTACAAATAGTTGCACTGGTGTGTGCACATGATGTTACACCTTATGTTAATAACTCTTTGAATCACTAACCACCAAGGGTAGGTGGGTCGTGCTGAAAAGGTGACTCAACTGCATACCATAGATGACCATGGGGTTTCGTGTGGTCGTACGAAATGGGAAAGAGTGAGAGAGAGAGAGAGAGAGCTATTCGGTTTAAAAATAAAGAAGAAAAAATGATAATTTTATGTGTATGGTTGTAAACTACATGACGTGGCATTGACATATGCATTTGGTTACATACTGAGTATTTTTCACTTACAGTTATTTGTTATGTGTGATATGTAAATTTAAAACTTTCCAGTAGGGTTTGGCGGGGTGCTGGCTGGAGAGCATAGCGTAATATTATGTTCTTTTATATTTGATTTGGTATTTTGGGTAAAGATACTTTGTGTATTTTAAATATTATTTTTCCTTTACGGTG
>CM017584.2:1560781-1625781 GCA_007844105.2 Rhamnella rubrinervis | reverse complement strand
TGGTTATATATACTTTGATATGTTTTAAAGTATTACTATTTTATGGTATATTTGCAAAACGATCTCAAAGAGTAAAGAAAAGTTTTTGGTATTATTGTGGTACTGTCCAAAATCATTTTTAAGCAAATCAAATTTATAAAAGAAAAAAAATTACACGACAATCATACCTTACTCGGGAACCTAAACTTAGGTAAAGGGGTGTTACAAGTAGGGTTCATTCTTAAGCATCCAAAAATCTACATTGAGGTCCATGTGAAAAGGAGACTTAATATTTTATGAGTCATTCCACGATCTTAATAGAGACCTTAATGTCAGTGATGACAAAGCCCTCAATGCCATCAGAATATCCCTCTACATTGTGTGTGAAACCACCCTCGTTAGTCTCATTCGAATACTCAATTTTGCTACCCCCATATTCACAAATCTTTGTTACTAGAGGAGCTGTCAAACATAGCTGCAAAAGGAGGAAGTGTCAGTATAACTAGAAGGAATTCAAAAGAAAATTGAAATAAGACTAACAAGTCTTCTAGAATATTAACACTTTCCCTTATTCATGCTGACAATTTATACAAGTAGTTACTTAGTACTAAAATGCATAACCTACAATCAAATATACCTAAAACAAACTAAGGTGCCTAATAGAACCATACGTCCAAGCATACACAAGCACAGAGGGTAGCACCCTTAGACACATGGCCCAGCGTAGCTCCATTAACGTGCGAGCATGTGCAGTCCAGAGCGACACCATCACACTCAGCATGGCCCTATTGCACAGGCGTACGAGCATTCAGGCACTTGTGGCATCCTATGACACAACCTTAATGTAAAGCATGACATTCGTGGGTGCAACCCCCGGCCTTGGGGGTGTAAAACAGTCTAATCATTTTTGCTGTTTAAAATTTTACAAATCTACCCTAGTAGTACAATACACATGGCCAAAATAGGGATGTATGGTTCTAAAACTACCAATTCTCTACAAGTTTAACAGTCTCAACTAGTCTAACAATACCTTGCTAAAGTATATGCAATATTGAAAGCGAGAAACAAAAAGAGAGAAGAAATAATTCTTACCTTTTCTTTGTTGAATCTTTAAACTAAAGCTTAGGAATCAAATCTTCTATAAGTTTAGAAAACTATATTTTGGAAAAACTAATGGAGAAGATAAAGTTCCTTGTATAACTTAGGGTTTTCTTAGAATTCTAGTTCTATTAAAATTCATGTTTTATTTTATTTTAGGGTCATTAGGTCAAATGCCCTAAATAACAATTTTAATTTAAAATGAACCTACCACATCCTATTTTTTTCAAAACCTACCCAAAATATCTCCAGACTTAATAACTCATACCTATCTATTTTTGTACACACTTTTGCTTAGTTCTCATTTCCTTCTTCTTCTTCTTCTTCTTCTTTTTACTAATCTATTCTCAATCTATATTTCTTATTTTTACCTACGTTTAATCTAAAGATATGAGTTGAAAAATCTAATTTTTAGCTCAAATTTGCAATATTTGAGAAAATTTATTAATTAAAACTCAAAAAAAAAAATTCTAGAACATTCTCTGTCATATAGCATGGCTAATGATGAGCACTTAAAAGTGTATATTTATTAAAGTTTAAATCATCATTGTACACTTAGAGTATCATTAATTCCTCTAATTTAAGAAATTCTTTTGCTTTAAGTATAAATATTTAATGTTTGTATTCCGACACGGGTTTATTAAAATGGCTTTATCTCTTAATGCAAAAGGGCAATTAAGGTGATTCTTAAGCCAATGGAAAGAAGACTTAATACACCACAATATTGTAGATAACAATAATGTCCACATTAGACGGCGAGTAAGCCGTATGTGGGCCACAATGCAACAGTTCTGCATCCAAAAACCAGTCCAATATGTTTTTGTATGTGGGTCGTATCTCACAAAATATCAATCCAAATACAGTGTTTCTTGATGTTCTTGAAAACTGAGAGCTGCACCTATAATATTGATTTTTGGACAAAAGGCTAAATCCACTAAATTCAATACGATATGGCCGGTGCAAGTGGGAAGAAAAGCATGATATGTATTTTTAACTCATCATAACCTTATCTCCACCTTCATACAAGTCCTTTGGCATTTGCCACTCTTAATGTTCTGTAAATATTTGCATTGGATACTCATTTGAGGCATCTTGGGGTAAATATCAAGACCATACTCTTATATCTTTTATTTCTCTCTTGTTGTAATTCTTTTTTATTCTAAATGAAAGTTATACTCATTTCCTTCTTCTTTCTTTCTTTTTTTTTTGTATGAGTAACTAAACTTTATTTTACTATAGTAAAAATGTGAAGTTTTGGGTAATGAAATAAGATTAAATTAATCTTCTTCTTGAGCTTTAATATTTGTATTATAAAGTTGTTATTATACATATTGTATTTGTTTTCAATTAACTTACATACCCTCCTTGTAAAATGGGGATCTTGATTCAATGTAGATAAGATATTGGCACGATGAATATTTGACCCTATTTATATGGGTTGATGTTATTTGGTAATGAAAAGTAAACATAATACAAAACATATATAACTACAAATGAATTTTAAATGTTATATTTTCCGATTGGAACTTCTATTATATGTGGATTCCAATTAAGTTATAAAAAGAATTAACCTTGTACTTAACTTATATGCCAAGAGTTAATCTCTAACTCTAGCAAATTCTTATATCATCTTAATTTGTGTAACTATACCTTCTTCATCAATTCCTTGCGGAACGACTTCGGATTCCCAAAAAATTATTACTTGAGAAAACCTACACTTGAGATTGCAATCTTTTAATTGCAGCAAGTTTTTAGCGCCGTTACAAGAGAATTGGTTTAAAGAACAAATTTGTGATGTTTTCTTTTTCTAAGTAAACTTCACAAATATGGTATATTTCTTTTTTTCTTTTTAGTCTTTTATTATTTTATTTGCATAATATATTGAATGGTTCGTTTTATTATATCGCCTACT
Source organism: Rhamnella rubrinervis (assembly GCA_007844105.2). Lineage (NCBI taxonomy): Eukaryota > Viridiplantae > Streptophyta > Magnoliopsida > Rosales > Rhamnaceae > Rhamnella > Rhamnella rubrinervis. Next base: position 1,622,792 of record CM017584.2, on the reverse strand, counting down.
TGTTTGTTATCTCTAAATGTCATGGGAGGCCAAACCTTCTAATTTTTGTTCATTTATTTTTTTAGTTTTACTATATTGCCTACTTATTTATTGTCCTTAAATATTATGGAAGGTCAAGCCTCCTAATCTTTGTTCATTTACATTTCTATTTTAATTTTTTTTTCTTTTTCATAAATATCATGGAAGGCTAAGCATCCTAACTCTTGTTAGCTCCTTTTCATATTTTAGTTTTCATTTTCATGCTCAATTGGTATCGTAATTCAAATTCTGGTCGCTAGATTAAAACTAATCCTGATACTTTGCATATTGATTTGTTTGGATCATCTCCACATTCATACACAATTGACATAATGGCTGAAAATGAAAGTATGCATGATGAACATGAAAATCAATCATTGCGAACCATGCATGAATATTTGCAACCTCCTAGAAATTATAGTTCATCATGTTTTATCTTTCCACTTAATGCTAACAATTTCAAATTTAAGCTGGGTATGATTTCATTACTTTCTAATTTTCATGGCTTAGAATACGAGAGTTCATATTTACATCTTAAAGAATTTGAGGAAGTGTCTACCACATTTAATGATCAAAATTGTACCGAAAAGATTGTTAAGCTTAAATTATTTCCTTTTTCTTTGAAAGGTAAAGTAAAAATTTAGCTTAACTCTTTGAAATTAAGGTTAATTGGTACATGACAAGAAATACAAGGTGAGTTTCTAAAGAAATTTTTTCCAACACACAAAACCAATGCTTTAAAAAGACAAATCCAAAATTTTTTCAAAATTCTAATGAAGTATATTTTCAATGTTGGAAATGTTCTAAAGATTTATTAAATTCTTACCCACATCATGATTTTGAAAAATAGCGTACCATAAGTTTTTTTTATGAAGGGTTAACACTTGAAACTAAACAATTTCTGGAAACAATGTGCAATGGTGAACTCCTTGATAAAAAACCGAAGAAGCCTTAGAATATTTGAATCACATGACTGATAATTCTCAATCTTGGCACAGTACTAATCCATCTGAAAATTCAATTAGATCAAATCTTTGAGGTGCTAATAAAGAAAAATATCATCTTAGCCAAGAAGATGATTTAAATGCTAAGTTCGTCGATTTAGCTAGAAAGAATGAAGCCATGTAATTAACGAAAGTAAAAGAAATCAAATTTGTGTAAAATAAAGAAATTATGGTATTTGTGATGATTTTGGACATTTAACAAATGAATGTCCAAAATTCTTATTTTTAAAGAAGTTATACATGAACAAGTAAATGTTATGAATAATTTTAAAAAGTCATTTACATCTTCTTTTTAGATTCATACAATCCGGGATGGAGGAACCACCCGAACTTTAGTTGGAATAAATCACAATAATGCTCACACAATGTCCTCTTAAGGTATGTCAAATATTCCTCCATATGCATCATCACGATTAAGAAATCTTCAGGAAACAATACAAGCATTTATTCAAGGCCAAACAAACATCAACAATCAAACTTCACAAGTTATCAATGAGATTAAGAACACACTATCTGCCTTGACTTCATCTTTACAAACTCAAGAAAATGGTAAGTTTCCTTCTCAACCTTAGTCTAACTGTGCTAACCAATGTCATGTTTCTACTTCAAGTGAGAGTCAATTTGAAAATGTTAATTCTGTCACAACTCTTCAAAATGGAAAAGTCATAGGCAAAACCATTTCATCCAAAGACCATGAGAAGAATGCACTCCTAGAGCCAAAATGTAATGGTAAGGATGACGGTAAGTATAATGAACTTGAACCTGTTTTTAAAGATAAAGGTATATTTTCTGCACATTTTCCTCAAAGATTAAAGTTAATTAAAAATTTAAATAAAAATTCTGAAATCTTTGAAGTTTTGAAGCAAGTAAAGGTTAATATTCCTTTGTTGGATACAATAAAATAAATTCCATCTTATGCCAAAATTTTTAAAGATTTGTGCATTGTTAAAAGGAAGCTGCATGTACATAAGAAAACATTATTAACTAAAAATGTGAGTTCCATTATCCAACAAAACACTCCACCTAAGTATAAAGATCCTAGTTATCCAACAATTAATGTGTTATTGGAAATATTAAGGTGGAGAGTGTTTTACTTGATCTTAGTGCAAGTGTTAATCTTTTGTCTTTTTCTGTTTATGAGCAGTTAGGATTGTGAAAATTGAAACCTACAGTAGCAACACTTTAACTTGTCGATCGTTCAGTTAAATTCCGAAAGGAATTGTAGAGGATCTTCTTGTTCAAATTGATAAATTCTATTATCCTGTGGATTTTATAATTTTATATACATATCTAGTTTTAAATTATAAAGCTCAAATACCTGTTATTTTAGAACGTCCATTTCTTGTTACTTCAAAAGGTATAATCAATTGTAGGAATGAAATTCTGAAACTTTTTTTTAGTAATATGACTATGAAAATGAATATGTTTAATATTTGCAAACAACCTAGAGATAACAACGATGTGCATAAAGTGAATTTTATTGATGAAGTTGTGCATGAACAATTTATCTTTACTTTTCCATCTAATCCCTTAAAACCATATTTAAATATCTCTAATGAATTTGTATTCAATACCAATTCTAAAATTTTAGAACGTCCATTTCTTGCTACTTCAAAAAGTATAATCAATTGTAGGAATGAAATTCTGAAACTTTCTTTTAATAATATGACTTTGAAAATGAATATGTTTAATATTTGCAAACAACCTAGAGATAACAACGATGTGCATGAAGTGAATTTTATTGATGAAGTTGTGCATGAACTGTAACACCCCTTTACCCGAGCCCGAAGACGCAAATAAAGAAATGTCACTTCGAAAAGGCGTTACAAAATAATAACATAAAGAAAATTTCCTTTTTAAACATAATCGGAAAACTGAATAAAAATTTTCTTTACTCTTTAGAATAGAATTAAACCGTTGATATTAATAGCAAACTCAAAATATTTCTAAATCCCAAAAAAAAAAAAACACAGTTCTTTACACAAGACCCACAGCGTAAAGAAAATTAACTGTATCTCTATCAGAGTTTTAGTATTATTAAAAAGAAAATAAAATGGCGGAAACTAATTTGTACTGCTGGCACCCTCCACTGGTCCCCCACGTCATTGCCAAACTGCTCGGCTAGGGTTCAGGATTATCTAAACACACAAAACAAATAGGAGTGAGTGAAAAACACTCAGTAGGATCCCAACATGCATGTGATGATGCAGTACAATATGCCATGAGAAAAGTTAACAGTCATGAAAACCTCTTGTTCATTTTTTTTTAAAAGCAACCATAAATGCAATGACTTTTAAATTCTTATACGTAAGACTTTTCACTTTGCGTAAATATTAAATTACGCTAGAGCTAGTTACCCGTCGGCAACTCTAATTTCCTAAAGCAGCACCATGCATACTTTCAAGAAAATCTTTACATATTTAATCGATTAGAGGGAACGGCAAGAGTGGAGATGATTACCGCTTGCATCTGCGTCATGCAAGTGCTGGGGTTACAACCTCCACACGCACCAGTAAGCTCGCATGTGCGCGCATGCAAGAATCTTTTCTCTCCACCTACTAGTTAGTGGGACCTCTATTAACCGATTCACAAACTTGAACACATATGCTCCATTCATCGTAACATTAAAACCTACGAGTGCATGGCCATGACTATACGATGCATATCTTTTAAAAACGTGAACTGCGATAATCAAAACTTTCACGTTGGATTGCGATGCATGTGTATGCTTGTGCCATTACTAGCTAACACCAATCTCATGTCATTAATGTACACGACTTCAAACACAATTAACTCTCATATGCAAGATGACACTTGCATTTAAATATTTGTATATATATATATATATACTTGATCACGCATAGGTATAAATTCATTCCAATAACTCGAGTTATGACCTACTATATGCAAATCTATTCATATAAACATATATATATATATATGTATAAATTCATACTAATAAATCCATAAGAATAAACCCATGTAATTCCAAAGAAACTATTTCTAAAAGGCATACATAAGAAAGCAAATATAGCCATGCTCAAATCAATTTCCAGCAAGCATACTTTATAAGCAAAGATTGCAACTACAATAAATTAACCAACACAAAGCATAAAAAGTCCATGCTTTAATAATTTAACAAGCTAACTAACAACAAGGTTAGTTTTAGACAAGGTAGTCATGGAGTTTAACTTAAAATCAAGTCTAAACTAATTACATTATAGCCTTCTCTTAATTTATTAATACACCACAAATGGCTAGTCAAGTCCAGCCCATTTTATCCCACAATTTCTAGCAAGAAACAATATTTACCCTAGCTTAAATCCATAGACACAAGCTGTTGGCAATAGTTACAGATTTTTCAGGATTTCCAGCAAAATAGGTAGGATTATAAAATTATAGAACACTCATCTTAACTCCAATTGGGGTAATTCCAAAATTGAAGTAGCCACAACTTAATTAATTTAAAGAGAAAAATATGAATAAAAAATTAGTAAAAAAATTGGAGGCCCTAAAATAACACCAAACCCGTGGGTTATGGTGCAGGGTTCTCCCAGAACAACAATCTGTCCAGTAATTTTGAAATAATTATTTCTCCTTCGTCCAAACTCCGATTGTAGAAATTCAAAAACGAAAATGTTTCCAAGACACTCAAGTTTTTATAGTAAAAATTACAGAATTTTTAGACAACTACCCGAATACCAGTCACGAGTTAAAGTCCACAAAAATTCAGGGAGTTTCTGATTTCACAGCACACACATACACATTTTCAAAAAAAACACTAAATTACAAGAGGACCCTACCACAATACCAGATTTGGGCTGAATAACTTTTAAAACCCACCTTAAACAATCCATTTAAATAACTTTCTAAGTGGTACCAAATAAAATCTATGAAGTACACAAGATAAAAACCCCTCCTCCACCTATATGAAATGGCCAGCCCTCTTCCTCCCTCCTCCTCCTTGAAGCCTTGAAGGGAACCCCCTTGAACAAGCTTAAAGACTAGCCCCTTTTTCCCTTGTCTTCTTCTCCTTCTTCTCTCAGAGCCCTCACTTCTCCCTTTCTCTCTATGATGGACGGCCACACTATGCAAATAGGGTTAGTTTTCAGCCCATAAGGTTGCTCTTATAGTAGGAGGGTTGAGGGTTTAAAGAAGGTAGCTAGGGTTTTTGATGAGGTGGCAAAAAGCTAAACCACTCTTGATTTATGCTTGACCAAATTCAAATTTGGTCTTACATGTGGTCCTCACCTAAAAAAAAAGCAAGACCACCTCAAAGCCACTTGCCACATGTATAGTCAAAACATGAATCCAAGTCATCACACTGCCAGTCAAAGTGATGACGTGGCAGGGTGGACTGATGACTGTTGACTTTAACTTTGACTTTATCAAAAATGGAAACAAACACAGAGAACACATAAAATATCAAAGACCTCTCGGTCTAAGTCACCCAACACCAAACTATGATCCGATAGTCACCGGTCCGTGCGTTGACTTTGACGAATTGACTTTGACCAAAAGTCAACTGTGCACAAAAGTAAGCAGACATTACATGAATAATTTATCTCTACTTTTCCATCTAATCCCTTAAAACCATATTTAAATATCTCTAATGAATTTGCATTCAATACCAATTCTGAAATTTCACATGTGCTTTCTTTATTGAATGCATTTTAAGAACCAAAATCAAATGGTTGGAGACCAAAAATTCAAAGAGTTGCCATTACAATCCAATATTTCTATACCTTCAAGTGTTCAACCACCAAAGCTTGATTTGAAGTCATTACCCTCTGATCTAAAATACTCCTTCTTGGATGAAAATGAAACCTTTCTGATAATAATTTCTTCCAAACTTAACACATTCTAAGAAGGTAAATTGATACAAACTTTGAAAATCCATAAAAATGCATTAGGATGGACAATAGCTGATTTAAAGGAAATTAATCCTCTCATTTGCACATATAAGATTTATTTAGAAGAGAATGTTAAACCCTCTAGAGAAATACAACAAAGATTTAATCCAAATATGAAAAAAGGAAGTGAGAAATGAAATCATTAAACTTTTGGATAATTGAATCATTTATCATATTTATGATAGCAAATGGGTAAGTCCTACACAAGTTATCCCTAAGAAATTTGAAGTCACTACAGTCTAAAATAAAAATAATGAATTAATTGGTTGGCTTATGTATATTAACTATATAAAATTTTAACTCAATGATTAGGAAAGATCATTTTTATTTACCTTTCATGGATCAAATTTTAAAAAGGGTTACGAGACATAAATTTTATTATTTCTTATATGGGTATTATGGATATAGTAAAATTGCAATTGCACTTGAGAATCAAGAGAAGGCTACATTCACATATTCATTTGGGACTTTTGCATATTGCAGAATGTCTTTTGGATTGTGTAATGCACCAACTACATTTCAAAGATGCATGCTCAGCATTTTTAGTGATATGGTTGAACATTTTCTTGAAGTTTTCATGGATGATTTTTCTGTGTTTGGTGACTTATTTGATGATTACTCTAATTTGAAAAATATTTTGACTAGGTGTAAAGAGAAGAATCTCATGTATAATTGGGAAAATTTTCACTTTATGATGAGAATTAGTATTGTCCTTGGACACATCATTTCATCAAAAGGAATCGAGGTATACAAATTTAAAATTAAATAGAGTTTTAACTTGTCAATATCAAAATCTGCTAAAGATGTTAGATCATTTTTGGGATATACTGATTTTTATGGAAGGTTTATTAAATATTTTAATACAATATCTAAACCTTTAAGTAACCATCTATCAAAAGATATTGTTTTGAATTGATAAAAAATTATGAAAAGGCTTTTGTTAAGCTTAAAAGAATGTTTACTTCTGCTCCTATCATGCAACCTCCTAATTGGTCTTCACCCTTTGAAATAATATGTGATGCAAGTGATTATATTGTTAGAGAGGTGCTAGGAAAAAGAAAACATAAAAAAACCATATGTCATTTGTTATGCAAGTAAAACCCTGAATAGTACTCAATTAAATTACTTCACCACCGAAAAGGAATTACTTGCTGTAGTATTTTTAAAAAATTATGTTTTTGATAAAGAATTTGTTTCTCTTTATGATCCTTGTTATGAAAAATAATAATAGCCAATTGATGTACTATTTATGTTTCTTTTTAATTTCTTTTATTGTTTTAATTTTAGGATATTTATGGTTTGATCATTTTCTTCCACAGTTAAGTGGTAGATAATGGTACTCCATAATTTTCAAATCAGTTTATTTTTAATTCCCTATAATAACTAATCCCTTTTCTCTTTACAATAGATGTCACTCTTACAAATTTGAGAAAATATTTTCCTTTCCTTCCTCAAAATGCTCTAATAAAAATTTATAAAGTTAGATGTGCAAGATTGAGAATGTTAATGGACAAGGGGATGCCTAAAGATATATGCTAGATAATTAAGGTAAAGGTTTGATTGGCTAGTGAATCTTTAGACTTGTTTGCCTTATACATACAAGGGATGGGTAAGAGTTCATATTCTAAAAGAAGAAGAGCAAAAAGAATACAAGTTTGTCATAAATGTGCCCGATGGACTTGCAACAAGCGATGTCATTTTTTAGGAATGATTTCCATTAATCGAGAAGATAAAATAAACTTTATTAAGGATGGGCTGAGTAAGGAGTCATTGGATGATATCTTATTGACTCTTAAGACAAGTCCTTATGGAGTTGTACATCGAAAACTTCTTAATTTATGGCATTTTTTCAAGAATGAACAACAATGCTACAGTCTTAGGAATCTGACTCTAAAAGACCTTGTTTGCCAATTTATAAAAAAATTGGATAGGAAACGTGTCCTTGACTCATAAAAGGCATTTAAGCCGTTACTGGACGTAAAACCAGAGGAAGATGTAAACCATAATCATAACTACATGCATACCATTATATTGGTTTAAAATGAAAAAAAAAAAAACTTTTTGTGTCCTAAATGTCAACATTGTCTGCACACAGCTGACTTACCCATATAAGTACTATCATTGCATTTTTCATTATTGCAGGGTCTCTTTACCATATTTAAACACCTTATTTTCTTCATCACCATTCAAGTCTTAATCATTGAAAGGTCAGGATGGAGGGAGCTTCAGTTTGTCGATTTACAAATATTTGTGTATTTTGTGGATCAAGTTCTAGGAAAGATAGAGAGTTTCTAAAAGCAGTAAACATCCTCAATTGAGTGCTCGCTAAGAAAAAAATTTATTTAGGTGGGTGTATTCAATTTGGATTTTAAAATACTTTAATAAACTTTTTTAATCAGAGACTTTTAGAGATTTTAATAGACTTTTGTAGAATTTATAAAAGTATGAATAACTTTTAATGACTTTTTGTTTTTGATTTTTATAAACTTTGAAAGACTTTTATAAACTTTTTCATTGTACAAGTTGATATATATATATATATATATATATATATATTTTATTTTCCTCATAAAGACGCCAATAGTTTTTTTTTCGCAATGATGTCGTTAAAAGAAGACCAATAAATAATGATGTAGGATTTTCATTTTCCTTACAAGAACGCCATTAGTTTTTTTTTCTTACAATAGGAGGAGACCAATAAATAATGGTAGAGGATGACAAGATGATAGAATAATTTCATAGTGAAGAGGAAAAGTAAGAAAAGAAAGTAAAATAGATGAAGGGAAGTAAATATTACTGCGTGGCTCTGACGTATCATTGAAATTAAAAAGTCTTTAAAAGTTTTTAGATAAAAGGAAAGACAATTTATAAGATTGAATACATATAAAATTAACCAAAAGTCATTAAAAGTCTGCATAAGTCTATTTTTTATAAAAGTAAAGTTTAAATTAAATACCTCTAGACCTTTATGAACTTTAAAAAGTTATAATTAAATACCTCAAAATTTTTAATGACTTTTAAAAGTTTATAAAAGTTGAAATTAAATACCTCATTACTTTTAAAAGTCTCAAAAAAATTTAATTAAATACCTCTTAACTTTTTTAAGATTACAAAAGTCTTATAAAGTCATGATTAAATACACCCCTATTAGTATTTGGGGGAGGTAGTCTTGGCTTAATGAGGGTTGTATCATTAGCTGGATATATGGGATGAAGCAATGTTTAAGGATCTGTTAGTATTTGAGGGAGGTAGTCATGGCTTAATGAGGGTTGTATCATTAACTGCATATATGGGATGAAGCAATGTTTAAGGATCATTTCTAAAGCTTTAACTACAACAAATATCACTGGGATGACAGTTGGGAGGAAAATACAAATCTCAACCATGCATGAATGAATATCTAAAATGTTTGAGAAATCTGATGCATTTATTATTTTACCTGGTAGTTATGGTACTTTGGAAAAAAAATTTCAACTGATCTTTTGGTCACAACTGAACATCCATTGTAAATCCATAGGTTTGTTGAATGTCAACTGTTGATGAATTAATTGATAAACTACAATGTTTCATACATGAACCTGATCTAGTAATGGCTCAGCTAGATTAGTTGGAACGAAGCAGTAAAAAGTGAAGGTTTGATCTGACACTTAGTTTATAACTTTTCTTATTCTTTGGTTTTACTTACAATATTTTATATTTGTTTAAATTCTTGTTAGGTTTTTCTTTTTAACAAATGTTGCATTAAGTAATATTTTCTTACTCTTTTTCTATCTATATTTAAATATTGAGAACAATATTGAAATCTGGTTGGGAGTGGGAGTTTCTTAAAAAAAATTAAAAAAAATAAATAGCTAACTAATTAACTTGCTGCAACTAAAACTAATTAAGTATGGACGAGTAAAGAGTAATTTTACTCTTGAGACCATCTAAGGAGGGAGGTTATTATTTTGTCTTGATTTGTAGAACTTACAAAGTTTTATTATTTGATTCTTTTTTAAAGATTCAAGTCTATAAACTCTCATATCTTTATTTATTTTGCTATTTTTAGTAAATATTGATGAGTTTTTTTTCACATACACACTTATACACATTTTTATAAAGTACAAAAGGGAATTTACAATAATTTTGTTCCTTAACTTTGTTAAAAGACAACAACCAAAGAAAAAAGTAGTTTAATTATAATCTCAAAAAAAAATTATGGATAAAGTTTGATTTCGTAACGTCCTTAGTCTGAGCAATTAAACTCAAAAGGGTGTTTCAACACCTAATACCCTATGACCAACTGGTTTGGGAGTTATTAGTCTAAATCTTGATACAATGGTTAAGGAGAAAGTTTAAAAGAATCAGACATTACACTCATCTACGAAAATAAATTTGAAAAGCATCTGCAACCCAAGTATTAAGCTCATATGGGTGTTTTAACATCTAATGCCCTAAGATCAACTGGTATGAGAGTCATTAGCTCAAAACTCGTTACATTGGTTAAAGATGTATTTTATATATTTATATTTATTATAAGAAAAAAAATAGAGAGAGAAAAGTTGATGGACAACCCTTACCCAAGAAAGTAACTCTAACAAAGCATTAAAATGTATTTTTGCTCTTTTCTAAAACAACCCCATATATATGTGATAATAAGCACCAAAAGAAGATTTAACAATATTTTAAAAATAACTAGATAAGTAAGAGTTTGTTTAATTAAATTAATCAAAAATAGAAAATGGTAATTAACTTTGTGAATTTTACTAATTAGTGACGCTTGTATTATTAGGGGACTAGTAATAAGCTAGTTGGAGGTTGTGATGAATAAGTGTATATTTATTAAAGTTTAAATCATCTTTGTACACTTAGAGCACCATTAATTCCTCAAATTTAAGAAATTCTTTTGTTTTAAGTATAAATTTTTAATGTTTGTATTCTTACACATGTTTAATAAAATGGCTTGATCTCTCACTCCATAAAGGCAATTAAATTTATTCTTAAGCCAATGAAAAAAAGACTTAATGCACCACAATATTGTAGTTAACAGTAATATTCACATCAGAAGTCTAGTGGGCCATAGTTGGGCCACAATGTAACTATTATGCACTCAAAGACCAGCCCAACATGTTTCTATATGTGGGCCGTATCTTACAAAATACCAATGCAAATATGGTATTTTTTTATATCCGGGAAAGCTAAGAGCTGCGCCTACAATATTGATTTTTCTGAATTCAATACAATATGGTCGGTGCAAGTGAGGAGACAAGCATGATATGTATTTTCAACTCAATCTAACCTTATCTACATCTTCATACAAGTCCTTTGGCATTTACCACTTTTAATGTTCTATAAATACATGTATTGGCTACTCATTTGAGGCATCTTGGGATAGAGATTAAGACCATACTCTTATATCTTTTGTTTCTCTCTTGTTGTAATTCTCTTTTGTTCTAAATGAAAATTATGTTCATCTCTTTCTTCTTTCTTTTTTCTTTCTTTTATATGAGTAACTAAACTTCATTTTCCTAGAGTAAAAGGATGAACCTCTTGGTAATGAAATAAAGTTAGATTAATCTTCTTATTGAGCTTTAACGTTTATATTATAAAGTTGTTATTATACGTACTGTATTTGTTTTCAATTAACTTAAAAACCCTCCTTATAAAGTAGGGATCTTGATTTATTGTAGACAAGGTATTGACACAATGAATGTTTGACCCCATTTACATGTGTTGTTATTATTTGGTAATAAAAATTAAACATAATACAAAACATATATAACTACAAATGAACTTTAAATGTTATATTTTCATATTGGAATTTCTATTATGTGTGAATTCCAATTGAGTTATAAAAAAAATTAATCTTATACTTAACTTATATACCAAGAGTGGATCCCCAAACCCTAGCAAATCCTTTTATCATCTTAATTTGTGTAATAATGCCTTCTTCATCAATTCTTTGTGGATCAATCTCGAACTCTCGAAAAATTATTACTTAAGAAAACTTGCACTTGAGATTGCAATCTTCTAGTTGTAGTAACTAACCCTAGCAAATCCTTTTATTATCTTAATTTGTGTAACAATACCTTCTTCATCAATTCCTTATGGATTGATCTCGGACTCTCAAGAAAATATTACTTGAGAAAACTTGCATTTGGGATTGAAATCTTTTAGTTGTAGCAACTGACTTGCCATATAGCATGCAGCCATGCCATATGGCAGGTCAGCCATACCATATGGCAGGTTCTCACCCAAAACGAGCATTTTTTCAAAAAACAATAATGAATTTTAAAAATAATTTCTCATTCAATACTTATTGAAATGAATTGATTTAAAAACTGAAATGCTCACAACTTGACGTAGTTTTACATAGAAATATACAAAAATAAATAAATATCATAGGAGTAGATAAAAAAAAAAGATGGTAAAAAAAATTAGATGGTAGTTGAGCATTTTTAGAAAAAATAATGAATTTGTAAAAATCATATCTCTTCAATATTTATCGAAATGACTTGATTCAAAAAATCAAAATATTTACAATTTGACATAGTTTTACATAAAATTATGTCATAAAAATAAATAAAAATTATAGCAGTAGATAAGAAAGGAAAAAGAATGAAAAAAAAAAGAATAAGATGGTAGTTAAGCATTTTTTAGAAAAATAATGAATTTATAAAAAATAATATTTCATTGAATACTTATCGAATTGACTTGATTCAAAAATAAAATTAATCACAACATGATTTAGTTTTACAGAAAAATATGGTACAAAATAAATAAAAATCATAAGAATAGAGAATAAAGAAAAAAAAAAGTGAAGAAATAAAGAAGAAAATAAGTTATAAAGTTGAACCCTCACGTTCCACAATACACTCTCACTCACTCTTTACTAGTGACCATAACTGCCCACATTCTTTCATCCTCTTTGGTTTCATGTAAATGGGGTAGTGGAGCGTGAGATATAAGGCACGAGAATTGAAATATTCTTTCAACCCTATATATACTCCAAAAGATACTTAGATCAAGTATGCAATTTTGGCTTTAGAAATTCTACTATTTCATTAGTGTCTTTGGTTGATACCATACTAGTAACTCAAGCTTCTAATTTTCTTTTCTACTTTTAGATTCTTAAAAAAGTACTCAAATTGCTCTTTCAAGTAAGTGTAAAGCTTTAATTATTTTTCTATTAAAAAGAATTCTTTTATCTGTTAAATTAAATGGAAGTCAACTAACGATATGAGATTTTGGTATAGTTTTCAAAAATCCCAGTTGATTGAAATTTAACTATTAATATTTGTTTGTTTTGTATTTCATAAAAAAAGATGTGCAATTATTATTTTATCATTTGTGTTAAATTAAATGGAAGTCAACTAACAATATTTGATTCTAATATTATTTTCAAAAAATCACAGTTGATTGAAATTTAACTTAACATGAGGTGTTATGATAATAATCCTATATTTTTTAAAAAAGAATATTAATAGACAGTCATTTCTGAATTCTAACAAGTCAATTTATAATTTGTCAATATATTTTGATAATATATATTTGTTTTATTTTTTTTATAAAAAATATATGCAATTACTCTTTTATCTTTTATCTGTTAAATTAAATGGTAGTCAGCATAGTTTTTGAAATTGTTACTGAATTTGATCAAACGTGAATGTTATGATAATTACCCTCTTTTTTGTTTTTTTCTTTTTTGTGAATGTTATGATAATTACCCTCTTTTTTTTTTTTTTCCCAAGAGCATTAGCAGACGACGTCGTTTCTAAATTTTAACGAATCAAAATCACACGCAGCCCTTGACCCTCCCCACTCAAGCCAATTATCACTCATCAGTGTCCCTCCATCGTTGAAGCAAAGGGAGCCAAAATTTCCTCTAATCCAAAAACAAATTTCTCTTGTATTTTCAACCTCTTTCTGCTACTGGATCTTCAAGCCAAGGTAAGCTATGCTAATCCCGCACCTCAATGCATAATTTTTTATTTATTATTATTATTTTTCTGGTTCTAACTTTCCTTCTATTAACTTTTAACAGCTGAATTTATCTTCCATTTACTTTACAATTTGTGTGTAGTTACGATTTATTTAACCTTATTAATAGTGTGACATTTATTACGGATTCACGTGAACCAGTTTGAGGTGACAATCGAAGTCCGATTGTTGCGTCCTAATCCATAATTGCTGTGGAATATGTTTTCCAATATACAATCATATGCAATTTATTTAGACATTGGGAGCAACTGCGTGCCTTACAGTATAATTTTGGCTATTAATTATCCTAATCATTGTATTTTGTTTTGGTTGTAAGTATGATGGCAATTTATCTGAATACATGGAATTTTTTTATTTGATAGAATAAAATAAATATGTAGTAGTAGAAGTTATTACTTCTTGAATGGTAAATCCTTATTGGAAATCTAATAATTGTCTGTAGCAAGGATGGCGTCCCAAAACGGCCATACGGATCAGAGACCATCGTCAAATGCCCCAGCTTCAAGAATCGGTGCTTGTCGAAAAAAGAATTTTGGGAGTGGCAGCTTTGTGTCTAATTTAAAGGATCACATTCATGAGTTTCTTCATGCTTCTGTGAGTGAACACAGAATGTGCTTGAAAGATACTATTCAGAAGGTGGGTTCTACCGAGTCACTCATTTTTCAAGAGAATAAAAAATGAAAGCTACCATTTTTTTTAAAAAAAAACGTGTTTGTAGTAGAAGTGATTTTCTTATATTTGTGAACTGCTTGGAGTGATGATTCTGTATTTGATTGAAAACAGATGTTTGAAATGTCAAAAGCTTTCATAGAAAAGAGTACTGGCCCCACTAGAGAAAGTTCACCACCTCTTCAAACAACCACAAAAGATTAGGAACGTTTTGGATGCAATTCTGGATCTCTGGAAGTATAGATGACTTTCTAAGGACTTTAGCTTTTATGTTTTGCTTTTGATATCCTATGATTTCAATTACTATAGATTATTTTTTGTCACATTTTTAATGACAAATGACAGAGATGATATTTTATGCTTCATTTGTTTTCCTTCTAATGCTTTCTTGTTTGCCCTTTATTTTGTATGTCAGTGTTTTGGTTTCTTCTTTTTAGCTCCCATCTCTTCCTAGGAAGTGAGATGCGACATTGGTTTAGAACTTTTCGTTAGGTAACTGATGAAACTTTTAAGTATTTATTGTCTGGCCGTGGGCTATATTCTGTTTGTATGATCATAGTAGTTTGCCAGCATAATATCTTTTGTGTAAATTTTTTTGAAGTACTATTACTTTTGTTGCATAGTAATTCAAGGATTTCTTGAGTAACTGTAAAGCATATAATGACAAGGAAATAAGAGAGTAGTAGATTTACGGTTCTTGCTAAAGATATATGTAGGGCAGAATAAAGTTTATTGTATTTAGAAGAAAAATTATAAAGAAAGGCAAAAGTGAATGACTAGCAGTCATTACATTGTTAATTACTAGATCTACTTACGAGGAAATTGCTCTTGTCTCTTTCTGCTGGTGATTATTCTTCATTAGAGCTTTAAATTCTTCAGCCTGTAGAGGAACATGAAAAGTTAAGATTGCAGGCAGGCCAAAATGCTTTGTGAATCAAGTGTTTTCTGGTGTTGCAAATAATTATATATCACCTAGCGTTTCTGCTGGTATACAGAAACAGACTAACATGTGCAAACAAGAAGCTATGTTCTTTGAATTATTAGCATAGCTGTCTGGATGAATATCATATGATGTCGCATCAGAATGTAAGGGGTTGTGAAGGATTTTGGTGATGGATAAAGAAATTGATACTTCAGTTACTTAAAAACACTTCTAAGACCGTAATATATGTTAAATATGCAACTCCACCCATAGAGATTAAAGACCTTGCAAACATAAGAATAAAAAGGTACTGGTGTATTGGATTATATCCCTTTTCCCTTTAGGTTGTAGGCATAAAATCTCTGGTGGACATCCTTTTAGTTTAGGGACTGAAGTTATAGTACATCCTGGTCGGTATAATTTTACTCTTGAAGGGAGGTGGTGTTAGCCCTATGCCCATCTAAGGGATTGATGAGGATCTCTTCGTATTACATTGGGGCTTTCCTTTATCTAGCTACATTCTCTCACTGTGCATTGCATTACCTGATAGGCATGATGACAGTGTACGCATCAATGTATATGTTAATTTTTGAGGATGGATTTAATAGAAAAGTGAGTTTCACTTAATTTAGATGGTTACCTTGTGGAATAATTTACATGTCTAGGTGTCATCGATCTTCTAGAATTTTAACCCAACCATTTATTACAAGGAGAAAGATGTAGTTTTACCTCTTCTCTTCACTGCATATGTTGCTTCCTTCGCTGATTCCTCGAACTTTCCTGTATTTAGGAAGGGGAACTTTGCCGGACTCAATGTGGTTGATGTCCTCGAGAAGGATCTCATATTGCCTCTTTACTTCCTCTTCTGTTGTTCCTCCAACAACCTTGGCTATCTTGTGCCAGCGATCAGCTGTTTCACTGTCATATACTGCCAGAGCATTTTCAAACAGCTTATTTTGCTTGGCTGTCCAAGTTAAATTAGAGTCTGTTGAAGAAAGCCGGCTACTAGATGCCATTTTTTTGGCTGAGATATTAGAGCAAGATTAGGATATGAAAATGATTGGAACAGAGTTTATGTGGGATGATTAAGAGGCTAATTAGTTTTGGTTGATGGACAGAAGAAAAACTGAAAGGGGAAGCCTAGTGTTTTAGAAAGCATAGATAGGATGATCATAAACAGAGTATTAGAAAAGGAGACGAAGGGATTAGTGTTTACACAGGAACATGGGAGGCGCAAAAATTGGAAACCAGAATTTGCGCAGAGCAGATTATAAAATGATTATATTACTTTCAAGTAGGAGAGAGTGAGAGAGTTTCCGAGGACAGTCAGTTGCTTCGTTTTCAAGTCCTTTCTTAAATATAACGTCAATTTGGAAGTACCATGATACTATATAAATATTATAAGCATGTGCGTTTTCATTGGTAAAAAAATCATTAAACATTCTTGAAAGGAATGAACCCATTAACCTCTCTGAATTTAATATTATTTTGGCATTACGATATGTTTTTACTAGAACATGGATATCTTTTCAAAGAACTCTACTTTGCAGAGTCTACATTTTGCCTACTAATTAGCAGGTTAATCACTTGACATAGCTTCCAAAAGATGGATCCAAAGTGTACATCTTGGTCCTGCCTCCCAAGGTACTATAATTCTTTATTGATATGAAGTAATTTATTAGCAGATTAATGCCAATTTGTGAAGTAAAATTGAATCTTTCAATTTAAGTTGTCATCATTGTTGAATCTTTGGCTATAATTATGAAAATTTTTAAAATGTTGATTAGTATTGTCTTTTAAGACATAGTCCTCCTAAAGTAGTTTCTATTGTCATATCTAATCGTTCCAAAATGTGAATATAACAGAATCAAATACATAAAAGGTTATGTAAAAGAATCTATAATTTCACATTAAAGAGTAAATCAAAACATTTATGATAGGACAACTGTTGTTCTCAAATTCTATATGATATAGTATTGCTTAGCATTTGCACTTTATGCCAATTTGCATTAGTTAGACTAAATGAGACAACTCTTTGCCCATCTACAATCTTCCTCCTTGTTTTCTGGAAATGGTCAGGACCACATCATGATTGTTTACAACTTACAAGAATGTGACCGCCGACCACTTCCTTTCTTAGGAAACTCAATTGTATACAATCTAGTCGCTACTAGATGGTAAACCTTCAATCGAGAAATAGTATTTCCTCTTCTTCTTTTTTCCCTTGTACACGTCCCTAAGGACATGTAGTAAGGTGAAAGTCGCAGTGGATTTAAGAGCTGCGGCGTCGGTTTTTGCAGGGATTGATGTTTGCGACTTGCTAAGTGAAACCTAAATGCATACATAGTTCAAAACAAAAATGGTAGTATTGTCTGTCGCCATCATTAACAAATAACTTTGTTTATTACGTCCATTATCAAGTTTACATTGGATTTGTTCGAGGGTTATCTAGCTAACCCATTGTCCCACTCCTCGTAAAATGTGTCTTAACATATGTACTATATTGACCTCTCCGCTCTCAGGCGGCTACAAGCTTTTCGTGTTGTGCTATAGTGGGCTTTGTACTTGTGACCAATTTAAAGGATTACATCTTATTTATATCCCATGTGATTTCCTTCTCTCTCTCTCTGCTCAAACTTGTCTTTTAACACTTACAAATGCATTATTGAGGGTGGTATTATTTTTTTTTTTTCCTTTGCTTTGAACATGTCCTTTAGAAACATCTTTATCCTCTTTCAGAGAAAATTGATTACTTTTAATATAAAAAAATGCAATCTCAAGGAGGATAAACCTCGAGTCTATTTGTCTTTATTATGCTCATCTGGGACTCTTCCTCAATGAAAAGCATCTTTGGCGTGATCTCTAAATCACTAAAACCCCATAAACATGTGAATCAAAAGTAAAGAGTACTGTGAGAGAGCTTTGACGGCATTTCTTTGGTATTAAAACCCCATAAACATGTGAATCAAAAGTAAAGAGTACTGTGAGAGAGCTTTGACGGCATTTCTTTGGTCTTTGCAGTTGAGTTAGGAAAGGGTTCTTTTCTATTATACTATAATTAACTTGAGAATTACGTGTATTTTTATAGTTTATTCCGTATATTTTGTGTATTTTTAGATTCCTGATCAATCAACTTGGATAGCATGCCTGTTATTATATTTCAAATTTGCTGCTTAAATAAACTGTAAGCCGATCAGATCTGTCCAACTGGTTCGTCTCTCTATCATGATTACAACCTTGCAAGTGGATTCTTTAATAAAAGGGAAATGTGTCACATGCAATACCTCCTTATCATACTCCACCCCATTGGGGAATTCTACAGGATTTCCTAAAAGGAAATGGAGCCGCATAAGACAAAAATCATTCTATTTGCTAAAAAACAAAATTAAGGTCCCACCGAGATTTGAACTCGGGTTACTGGATGCGTTTCTACAAAATTACATTGAAGATATAATTAAATAATTATTCCTGATAATTTAACTCGCCAACGGATACGGGCAGGTCCCACCCGACCAACCACCTCAAATCGTAAGTCGTGTGATAGTAGCCATTTGAGCTCTCACTCACTAGCAGCATGATTCATCCCAAAAAATGGCCGGGCGATTAATACGTTGGGAAAACACAACTCAGAAACCTTTTTTTTTTTTTTTTTGGTAGACAACTCAGAAACCTCTTACTTGAAGGCACTGCACCCGCCAACTGGATCGCACTGTAGAGAAGGAAAGTAGTTATGTGGAGAAGACGCTTCAGCACCGGAACTGCAAGCGCACTGACGGAGAAAAAATGGGACGCTCTTGTCGTCGGCGGCGGCCACAACGGCTTGACAGCCGCAGCTTACCTGGCTCGCGCTGGCCTCTCCGTTGCTGTGCTTGAGAGGCGCCACCTGATCGGCGGCGCAGCTGTGACCGAGGAGCTGATCCCCGGCTTCAAGTTCTCTCGCTGCAGCTACCTCCACAGCCTCCTCCGTCCCACCATCGTCAGGCACGTCAGCCCCAATTTATAAGTTGTTGGTGATTAATTTGTGTTTCGTAACTGCTACCAATCTCGCTAGTCTTTTATTATGCGCTTACGTTTCCATTCATAATGTACTTCAGTTTGTTGGTACGAATTTTTAATAAATAAAATAAGGAATTTGTAATAATATTTGAGTCCCGTCTTTTTCTTAAGATATACAAATTCAATCATGTAAAATAGTTTGATTGTGACCAATTAGTTGCACTAGTTTCTTTTCTCAGTTTTGTGTTCTGTTTGGGTTTTGCTAAATCAGAGGCAAACGTGGTTGAAGACTGTCTTTTACTTTTCCTAAACAGGAATACTTGAAATTTGTCGTGTATTTCCTTTGCTTCATCTTCCTTCCTTTAATTTCAAGTCAAGTAAATATATAACAGGCTGTATTAAGAAAATCTTATACTCAATTTAAATGGGCCTCCAGCTTCTGAATTGTTATGTGTTTAAGAGACAATATTTTTGTGTCAGCAATCAAAATGCTAATTTTGTGGTTTTACTTTATCTAAACAGTTTTTTATTTGTAAATGTTTTTGGCTATTGTGATGCGGGAACTTATATTCTAATAAGGGAATTAGAATTGGCGAGACATGGTATGAAGCTGTTGAAACCTATAGCTGCATCATTCACACCCTGTCTTGATGGGCGTTATCTACTATTGGGGATGAATGATCGACAGGATTACTTGGAGATATCCAAGTTCTCGAGACTGGATGCTGATGCTTATCCAAGGTGTGCTATGTGCTGTCCATTTTAACTCATTCAGCTGAGATTATATTTCTCACTTTCATGTCACACTTACTATTCTTAATTTTGATATTCCATGTATGAAGTTGGACCAGTTGAACCTTTATAGAGTTTGTGTTAACACTTCCTAAAATTTCAATCTATGATCCTTATCTTTGAAACTTATACTTATTAGCATCATATTTGCATTATCTTCCATATATCATTGCCTCCACTTCATTCTGAAGGCTATATAACTTTTCATACAGTAGTTTTTTTTTTTAATTGATTTTTAGGTATGAAAGGAAACTGCAAAAATTCTGTAAATTCATGGATTTCCTTCTCGATTCACGTACACCTGAAACTTTCCATGGGGGTTCATGTTTTAACAATCAGCTGAGAGATAAGTGGCACAAATCAGTGTTTTGGGCTAGTTGTTTGAGGCATGCTGTCTCCTTGGGGCAAAAAGATATGGTGTGAGTATTACCTTTCCAAAAAACATGTTATCAAGTTACTATTCATATACTTTCATTGTCGAAACCAATTTGAGCAATTGAATATAAAGAATATGTTTTGATATGTACACTTTAATTTTGGGCAGGGAATTTGTTGATCTATTGTTGTCCCCTACATCAAAGGTTCTCAATCAGTGGTTTGAGGTTGTCACTAGTTAAATTAACTCATTTGAATTAACTTTACAGTTTTTTTTTTTTTTTAATGTTTGGAATGTCTGATAATTATTTAGCATTTTCACTTGATCTCTTTTGCAGGTTCTAGTTACTAGAAAATGTATGAAATTAGGACATTTTAAAGTTCAGTGACACTAGCAGTTTTCACGATTGCTGATAATATAAAAAGTTGGCATTCTTCTACATGCATTGTATCTAAGCAGGAAGCATAAAACTTAGATGTTATAATTATGGTCCCAAATCTAATCTACATATTGGTGTAAAGGATATAAATGATCTCTGAATGTTGGTTAGGTGCATTACAATCTAATTTAGTTGATGAATCTGACTAGCCATTTCTTGTGTGGATTATGGTCCCTATTTTGGTATGTTTATGATATGGGCAGTAGATTGTTCACATGGTTTTGTGAGTCGAGCTTAGACTTCGTTTGCAATTATCCAAACAACACTTTGATTCTTGGGTAACTGAATAATTGGAAGTAAACTTAAATCTTCTCCCAGGGAAATAAATTGTGGATGCAAAACTTGATACCCGAATGTTGTGTTTGAATTATCAGCTTATAGATTATAATTCTATATAAAATTTTCATGGGCCAAGCAATACAATTGTTTTTTTCTAGAGGGAAATATGAGATCGTATAAGTGGCATTACTAATGAAAAGTTTATTATTAGTCTTTGAAACACTAATTTTCACACGTAAATGATATTTATCATCAGTTTCTGGAAAATGCAGTCAGACGTATTGAAGGCAACACTAGCAGGAGATGCTGTCATTGGGAGCATGGTAAGACTTTCATACTTGTTGAAAGGTGGAATAATTATCATTTTCATTTTGATACTGATGGGTAGAGAATTAGAAAGCATTTTGAAGGAAACTCCAGGAACTTCTCTCACCTTCCATATTTCTGTCTGTATAACCTTTGACAAGCATTCATTGTAGTTTTAGTTACTGATTTCAATTCAACACTTGAACATGCCCTCTGTCTGGAAAAAATTCTTCACTAGCTATCATGTTTGTCACTTCTCTGCTTCCATAAAGCATTTACCCGATCTTAGACATGCTTATAGTTGAATATATTTTCGAAACACAAAAAAAGTTATCCTTTCCTAAATTCTTACTCGATACAAATGTGCACTCATTCATCAAGGAGGAGTCAGCGAACCACAAATTCTTTTTGTAGATATAGGTATTTAACATTAGATTATATATTTAAGCGTCTAATGCACAAAATTTATATTGGTTGGAGAGATCTATATCTGCTTTTATAAAGAATTTAGATCAGTATTTCAGTTCACCCTGATAACAATTATAATTGCACCAGATGAGGAGATTGTGCACAATTTGTTTGACTTGCCTCAATTTCGTTTACTTTTGTCCACATTCTGTTAAGAACTATGGGTGTTAGGTTTTGCATGCTTCCACTTTTTTCTCTCATTTGTGTGTTTCAGACTTATTTTGAAGATGTGAATTCTAAATTTTGATGGAAGGAAACAATTGCTGCATTTATCTGCTATAAATTTTCAAGGTCTGGCAATGGGATATCAAGTGATTCCTATTATGCTATTTTTTACAGTGTTAGTAGATTGCATTCTCAATCTTGTTATCCGTGTTTTCTAGGTTAGTATTCAAACATCTGGAAGCGGATATGTTCTGCTACATCATGTGATGGGTGAAACTGATGGTGATCGTAATGTTTGGTCGTAAGTATTTCATATGGATAGCTCAGGAAAACAAAAAAGGAAAAATAAATAAGATGTTTTATGCGTACAAGTTACAATCAGTTGTTATGTAAATCCCAAAAGTGCAAGCTCAAACCAGAGGGAGGGAGAGGGATTGAATGTTTTAGCCCTGTTCCCTAGATAATTAATTATTTGCATACCTGGTACAGGCATGTTGAAGGTGGGATGGGTTCCATATCAGTTGCCATAAGTAATGCTGCAAAAGAAGCTGGGGCTCATATTGTTACAGGTGCAGAGGTACGTTTATTCTTGATAGGGTCTTATGTTTTATAAGCACACATACACATAGATACAATCATTGACTGGAAGTGTCATTCTGTTCTTTTATTTGAAGATTTATGTTAAGCAATATGTTTTTTATAACACAAGATGTTTAAATAGAATGTATAATTGCAACCTTTTCATTTATTTGGTAAACTAGATGATTTTGTTATTTATTCAGTTCTTTCATTTCAGTAAGTAATCATTAGCTTAGTACTGCACAAAGTTTACATCTCTCAACTTTTTTACCTTTGCCATTCAGGTTTCACAACTAATGATTGAAGACGCTGGCATAGTAAACGGGGTTAGTTTAGTTGTTAAGTTACCTCAAACCAAGCTAATATTAAAACAATTATCAAATCTGTGGAGACATTATTTCATATTTGCTATCTAGGTACTGCTGGCTGATGGGAAACATGTGCATTCTTCAGTTGTTTTATCAAATGCAACTCCCTACAAGACTTTCATGGTAAATAGTTTGTTTAATTTGATAATTGGGTGATGCATTGACTTGTTACATTGCTGAAAGTTTCATATAGAAAGGTAACTTAATGAAAGCTGATAAGCTGGATTTTCATCAAATTTTCAGCTTATTCTCATCAACGGAATATTTTTTCTACATTGTGCTTTATCTAACACAGGATTTGGTGCCCCATGGATTTTCTTAATGCTATCAAGAACTCGGACTATAGATCTGTAAGATTTATCTATTGGCAACCTTGAATGGTGACACGTGGTAGAGTAATTATCTTCAGTTAGTTGACTTAAAATTAAAATAAATTGTACGACTTTTATATTCCATTAAAGTTGTGGGTGTTTGGGGTGAGATAAGGTTCAACTAACAAGAACTTCGTTGTCACTCATGCCAAGCAAGTAGATATTTATGAATTAACATAAACTGAATCTATCAAATGACACATGAACATTTGAAAAAATAAATAAAAAATAAAAAAATAAAATAAAAACCTAATATATTGCATGTTTCTCCTAAAATTTGATTTCAAGTAGATCCTCTGCTTATGAGCTCTTCATTTCTATCTCAATTTCTACATAAGATGTGAGCAGAATATTTTCTCTGAAAGGAGAAAGGACTTCTATCTCTCTGTGATTTCACTAGTTTCTTTTAGGTAGGAGGCTACCCGAGACACTGAATCAAGTTTCTCCTTCATTAACTGGAACAGGGAACCACAAAAATTAACGTCGCCGTTGATAGATTGCCTCAGTTCCAGTGTTGCAAATTAAGTCACACAGAGGTCGGTCCTCAACATACAGCTACCATTCGCCTAAGTGCTGAAAGGTATACTTATTGTGTACCTGCACCATCTTTTCCTTCTTGTTATATTTCATTTTTTTGACTGCATGGGAGAGATAAATGCAGTCACCTTCCACCATGGATGTTTGTAACTTTACCATTGCTTTTTAACCCCAAGTATTTTATCCCTTAACCCAAGTGCACATCAAGCAGCAAAGCCTTATTGCGCTGACAGTTCGTATACAAATTAAGCATGGTTCTTACTGTGTAATTTTTTTGTTTTTGGTTACTATGGGTGCCACAGGCCCAGAAAAAAACTAAATAACAATCAATCTGGTGTCACAAGACCATTAGGGTCATTCCTCACAAGATAGCTAACTCCCATGGGAGGTTCATCTAACAAGTGAAAACCAGGGCTAAACTTGTGACTGATATTAGCCAAAAAATCAGCCACTTTATTACATTCTCTATAAATATGGTTTAAAGAAAATTGTAGATTGAGCTCAAAGATTTCTTTGCTGCTGACTATGATTCCTCAACAAGGATGATTAGTATTGAGCCCTCCAAGAACCCAAGAGACCAGCGTGTTTGAATCTGATTCCACCTGCACTTTCTGAAAACCCAGCTCTCTAGCAACTTTTAAACCATGAAAAAGATCCCAGGTTTCTGCTAAAATAGCAATGGCTTTACCAGTATGAACACATAACCAGCAATCCAACAAACCCCTTGAAACTTCTGAAAATGATTTAGTAGTAGAATTTCAAAAATTAAACCAATCCCAGAATTCAACTTACCAGTCATAATTAATCTCATTTTGTTTCAAGAACTAGATATTTGATTCTTGTCGTACACTGTCATTACACTTGTTGTGATCAATATATTACAGCATGGAGGAGATTAATTCAGCCTGTCAAGATGCTTGGAATGGCATACCATCACAGAGACCAGTTATGGAGATGACAATTCCTTCTTCGTTGGACAAGACTATATCTCCACCTGGTACTGCAAACTTGATCTTCTCCTCATGCCTTCTTCCTTTTACAGCAGTTCAAGTCCTTAGGAGATGAATAATGTGGACTAAAGACTATATTAGGAGTTGGTTGATTTCCTCACTTCATTTTATTACATAGAGTAACGCTTTAGATGAAAGAATATGGCTTAATTCTGTTTTGATCTGATTGACTCAAATTTCACTTGTCACTTGATCATGATTTACTAAGTTTTAGGAGGAAGATTTCCGTTTTTAATTTCACTATAGAAAGTGTTGGATGCATATATATGCGGAGTTCCTTTGTGAGCTTCAAATTGTGCATTTTCTTGTAGGTAAGCATGTGGTC
Source organism: Rhamnella rubrinervis (assembly GCA_007844105.2). NCBI lineage: Eukaryota > Viridiplantae > Streptophyta > Magnoliopsida > Rosales > Rhamnaceae > Rhamnella > Rhamnella rubrinervis. Next base: position 1,597,275 of record CM017584.2, on the reverse strand, counting down.
AGCTTGTTTACACAGTACACACCCTACAAACCTTCAGATGGTACCTGGGAAGATCCTACTTACAGAGTAAGTTGAAAAATATTAGTGGGTTGTATGCATGCGCATGCACCTTCAATATTCATGGTATGTCCATAAATTGCCTTTTTTACAAGTGTTAGAATGAAACACATTGCAATATATAGCTCTCAACCTAGTTTTTTCTTTCTTTTTTTTTCTTAATGTTTTCATAAGTATCATGTTGCATTAATTCTAAACGAAGCTATAATGATTCATTGATTGCTGATAGCTGTCTGCAGGAATCATATGCACGTAGATGTTTTAACTTGATTGATGAATGTGCCCCTAACTTCAGCTCTTCAGTCATTGGTTACGACATGCTGACACCTCCTGATCTTGAAAGGGAATTTGGTCTCACAGGTACCAAATTTGTATCGCAAATTGAAATAATAAAATATCTATAATTAATTCTTTAATAACAGGGCCATGCATGCTTTTATTGTCTTTCTTGGAAAGGACTAATTCGTGATTAAATAAATAAAAATATACCATATTCTAGCTTGTCCTTCGACTGCCCTGATGAACTGCATGAATTCTTGGAATATTCATAAAAAAAAAACTTTCACGTGTTCTAAATGTTGGAGTAATGACTGAAATAATTGAATGATTGGAACAGGGGGTAATATATTTCATGGTGCTATGGGCTTGGATTCACTTTTCCTGATGCGACCTGTCAAAGGATGGTACGTAACTTTATTAATGTAAAATTGAAGCATTTTTATTTCTGATAAGTGAAAACAAATAATAGCTGTAATATTGCAGGTCACATCATAGAACGCCAGTAAAAGGGCTGTACATGTGTGGGAGTGGATCGCACCCAGGAGGTGGCGTCATGGGTGCACCTGGCCGGAATGCTGCACTCGTTGCCCTTCACGATCTTACCAACTCACCTCCTTCATGAGTCTCCACAGCTCTTTATATTGTACATGAAAATATAAAATCCTCCCACCAACTGTTCTTGCTCTCACTCTCTATATATATATATATACATATACATATATCATCACCCTAAATTTTCTGTTGTCGCAAAAATAAGTAATAATAATAAATAACAGCCCTGAAACTTTAATTTAAAAAAAAAAAACATAAGATGACATGAATTTTGGGACAAATACCCACGTGTCAACTCTGACATTCTTGGTCGCGGAGTTGCAGAGTTCGTCAGCAAATAGATGCCCAACAAAAACTTCCCCTGTCCTGATTCCTGGGTCCCGCTCCCGCCACTCCACGATGATTTGCATTTTAATATATTATTTTTTAATAATTAATTAAAGAGAGAAGAGGAATAAGATGCGTCTGCCGGCTGAAAAAAACTCTGGTCCTCCGGAGTATCTAACTCCCGTTCCACTGGGGTGATATCATATAATATTTTATAAATATTTTTATGCATGTGGCACCATCTCAGCTCTCTCTAGAGTTGATACCGGTATTAGAGTTTTTTCCCCGCCGTCTCTCTCATTGCGTGTAAGGCACCATTTTTAAACTTAAAACTTCTATAGTATCGTCGCTCTGCATTCTCACTGACTGCTCACTAGGCACTAGCTACCGGGCTCAGCTCTTGTCCTCTGTATCAGATTCACACTTGTTATTTGTGCAAGCCAACGACCAAGTAGATAGAGAATAGAGTGATGTGGTGGCGAAGGTGTTTCAGCAGGTCCAGCGTCACAACTACCGCTTTGAGGGATAAGAAATGGGACGCAGTTGTCATCGGCGCCGGTCACAACGGCCTCACGGCGGCCGCGTACCTCGCACGCGCTGGCCTTTCCATCGCCGTCCTTGAGGGCCGTCACGTGATCGGCGGCGCAGCTGTGACGGAGGAACTCATTCCAGGCTTTAAGTTCTCTCGGTGCAGCTACCTCCAGAGCCTCCTTCGCCCCTCCGTCATCAGGTAACGTATATTGATTTTTTTTTATTTTTTTTTTCATTTGCTGTTAGATTTTCCCATTTTTTCTTCAGTTTTGTCCGCCCAAACAAACCTTTGGGTGATTGTCGTGTTGGAATTGTAGGGAATTAGAGCTAGCGCGACATGGATTGAAGCTATTGAAGAGAAATCCATCATCCTTCACACCTTGTTTGGATGGAAGCTATCTACTACTGGGGCCTGACAAAGAGCTCAACTATACAGAGATCTCTAAATTCTCCACACGAGACGCCGACCTTTATCCAAGGTGCTATTTCATACAGTCCTTAATGCTTCATATGTCACACTCATGGCCTACATCGCTTCGTTTTCAGTTGCATTTCTATTTGTCCAAACAATTGGTTAATGTCATAAACTAAGAATCTGACAATTTTTTGAATACATGAATGGCAAATTAATTTATCATGTTAATTAAATCTGAAAAAGAAAAATAAAACAACTGTCTGACTTTTACAGATATGAGAATCAGCTAGAGAGCTTCTGCAAATTCATGGATCCACTTTTAGATTCGCCGCCTCCTGAATCTTTACAATATGACTCATCTTTTAATGACCGTTTCAAGGATAAGTTACACAAATCGGCTTTTTGGTCCCGTTTACTGCGACAGACTGTGTCATTGGGGCAAAAGGATATGGTGTAAGAACTTTACTTCCTCCTAACCTGAATGTATTTTCCATGTGCTTCAATTTTAAGTCATTCTCATACTAAAAATAGCATGGCAAATGTATTTACTTTACTAATGTCCATGCTGATTTCATAACTTAAAGATTGTGTTTGTGGCGTGAACCATTTGTAATATGGAAATATTGATCTTGACAGAGACTTTATGGACCTATTACTCTCCCCAGCTTCAAAGGTTTTAAATAATTGGTTCGAGGTTGACATACAAACTTCAGTTTCTTGCTTTATATTTTCATCTGTGTATTTTACTTCTAAGAATTATATATTTGTTTCTGTATCTGTTCAATTGAAGTTCAAGTCAATTGACTGATTTCTTTTGTGTTTAGTCTTTTAGTGTGTATATCTCGTTACTGCTTTGGGTCCAAAAGTCTGTTGGAAACCCTTTTGAACTTCTAGATGATGTAGATTGCCTTTAATTTTAAACTTTAATTAGTGGCAAATTCAATTAGATTTTAGTTTGCCTCCAATGCCACTGAAGGATAAGTTTCACTTTTCTGAGTACTATATATGTTGTAGCATTTACCATTTTTCATCACACTTTTTCTCCTTCTAGGAAATTAACATTGAGGTCATAATTTTCTATTTAGTCAAAAAGCATGTAGTCTTTTTCCCTGGCCATGGAAAGAAGATTATAAATTTTATCCTTATGAAATTTAATTTAGCTTGTTGGTTTTTCCTTTTATTTGACTTTGAACTTTTATAGACAGATGTTTTGAAGGCAACACTTGCAACAGATGCTGTAATAGGTACAACGGTAAGTGTTGTTTTATTCTTTTATATGTGGTAAGCTTTATAGTCAATATTTCACCTCTACTTTTTGTAATCATAGGCAAGTGTGAATACACCTGGGAGTGGATATGTTCTTCTACATCATGTGATGGGAGAAACTGATGGTGATCGTGGAATTTGGTCGTATGTATCTTTCTAGTGTAGCATCTAGATTGACTACTGCTATTTGTTTGACAAAAGATAAAATTTTCATCATAGTTTAAAAGCCAGCTGCATTATATTTTTCTCTCACAACCATTCTTTTTGCAGGTATGTTGAAGGTGGGATGGGCTCAGTTTCCATGGCTATTGGTAATGCTGCTAAGGAAGCAGGGGCTCAAATAGTAACAAATGCAAAGGTATGTATGTCTGGAACCACCTTGTATTTCTTTTTCTTGTTATCCTCCTAGTTATGACAAAGTACTAGCGCTTTCAGTCTGATTATTATCTTTTCTTTGTAAAATTTGTACTGTCTGGAGCAAGGCCTGGGTTTGGGACTCCCTATTCTACAACTGGAATCCCAAAAAGGATGTGAATCTTGATTACTTTCAATAATGATCTAGGATATTTTAATTTACTTCATCAGTTCTGTCAGGTTTTGAAACACTAAACCCACTACGAAAAACACAAATCAAAGTTTAATCTCACACAAGCAGCAAGAGCTCTAGATTGAGCAAAGGAAACAAAAAACATAAAAATCAACACAGAGATTTATAGTGGTTCACCTAAAAGAAATCTGAGCTATGTCCACTTGAGCTCCACCAAATTAGAGGAGCTCACTGCACTAGTTTAGGTTCATTTACACACTCCAAAGTTTAAACCACACCCTCACTGTTACAAATTAGTGTTCCCAACTCTGATTCGCAAAACCTCTATACAAACACAAGGTTTTAGATCAAAACACAGAGATGAATAAGAGAGAAACCCAGATAACCCTAAGTCGGCAGAGCCCTAATCTGAAGACTCTACACGACTATCGAGACAACAATCACTTATATAGCACATGAGAGAACTGGATTAGCAACAGCAAAGATGGGTTCACTTTTGAATCAACAGTCAAGATTAAATAGAAAATGAGACAAAGCAACGGGCATATTAACCAAACGACTCTTCTAGTTGTGTTTTGTATAAACACCATCCAAAAAGTGTCATATTCTCCAAACGACATACTCCCAAAAGTTGAAGCTTCACTAAACCAACATTCTCCACCTTGAAGCTTCAACAGTCCTTCACTAGTACTGCATGCTCCAACTCTGATTTGCTTTCATTGCTCAGACTCTTTCCTACGGGTGTTCTCTCATTGGCCCCAAATCTCATTCTCCAACCTGCCTTTCCGCAATATTCAAATCCTTCACCTATTCCTATGGAGCTACTTTGTTCCAATCACTAAGCGTCATCTCTTTAGTGCGCTTTTAGCTTCTCGATGGAGTTGGCTTCCATTTCCTAGTGGCAGGACATCTTATTGCACAACTGACTATCTATTAGTAAGTAGTTTCCTTGAACCCCGTTCACCCTGGTAACTCCGACGATAGGCAAAGGCCATTCAACGAGGGAAATAGACATAGAGTATCGACACATTCAGCGCCATAATAGTAGTCTCGCAAAAGGGTCGGTTCGTGGAATTTTTTCATAAATTCGTATGGCAGAATGACCTGGGACCAGTAAACCAGGCAAGCTGGGGCTACTTCCTCGGAAAAAAGACAACCCATGCTTGCTATAACAATTCCTTTGCCTACTAGACTTGTTTGTCTAAAAGAAGAAAAGATGCACAAGCCACTCTTTATCTTATATACGCTATTTGAAGATAGTGATTTGAATGCCTATACCTTGGTTGACTCTGTCCTTAGTCAACACCTACATGTAGCAAGTTCAAAAAATGTTTAAACTTGACTGCACTAATAATTTTGGTTTCCATATTAGCAGGGTTGACTTCTGTAGACACTTTCTGGACCTTGACAATGCCGGAAGTCACTTGATCCCTTACAAAATGATACTTGACATCCACATGCTTGGTTCTTTCATGGTACATTTGGTTCTACTTTGACTATCAAAATACACAACAACATCTCCACTTAGCAGGTTGATTTCTTCTAAAATGCCTCTTAGCCAAATAGCCTCTTTCACAACATCTATCATTGCCACATATTCAGCTTTGGCTGAGGACAAGGCTACAAGAGGTTGAAGTTGTGATTTCCAACTTCTACAGTTCCCATCAAGCGTGAAGGAGAAAGTTGTTGTTGATTTTCTAGTCTCTATCATCTACAAAACCCACAAGACCAGGTGAAGCTTTTCTTTTCTCATAACACAATCCAACATGCAATGAACTATTAATATACCTAAGCAAATAATTCAAAGCATTCCAGTGATCAATTCTAGTATTGGACATGTATTTACTAAGTAAAGAAATTGAGTATGACAGATCCGGCCTAGTACTAATCATGTACATAATAGTACCAATTGCATTTGCATAAGGTACGTGTTCCATCTTAACAAATTCAGATTCAGTTTGAAGACATTGCAATTTGGACAATATAAAAAGTGCAGCAAGAGGAATAGAAATAGGTTTACAACTTGACATACCAAACTTAGCAACAGACTTTTGCAAATATAAAACTGATGTATTTTCAGCTTGTTTTTCAATCTATCCCTATCTATCATCAGACCAAGTATTTTCCTACCATTTCCAAGATCTTTCATGTTAAATTCAGCATTTAAAATTAATTTTAACTAAGAAATTTTAGACTTGGACTGACAAATAAGTAACATGTTATGAACATACAGTAATAAATAACAGCAATATTATCAGATGACATATAGTCAAAATAGCTATTATATTTGCTTTTTGTAAACGCTATGCTGAACACAAATATGTCAAAACATTTGTACCACTGCCTCGGGGATTGTTTTAAACCATACAAGGATTTTTTAAGCAAGCAAACATAATCAGAGTGTTTTGAATCAATAAAAGCGGTGGTTGACTCATATATATTTGCTCGTCAAGGTCACCATGCAAAAAAGCAGTTTTTATATCCACTCATTTAAATTTTAAATTGTAATGCACCACAATAGCAAGCATTAAACAAATAGTTTTCAATTTAACTACTGGGGAAAAGATTTCAGTGTAATTGATATTTTCCCTTTGAGTGTAGCCCTTGCCACTAGCCTTGCTTTGTACCTCACTGGATCTTTTGCATAAACCCCCTCCTTGATTTTATAAAACCATTTGCATTCAACCAACTTCTGTTTATCTGGCCTTGGGACCAATTCCCATGTCTTGTTCACCCTTAAGGGATTCATTTCATCCTCCATCGCCTGCATCCACTTGGTGTTGTCTTCAAATTCTATAGCTTCGTAAAAATTAAGGGGCTTATTTGTTTTAATTTCAGCCCCTGCAATCAAAGCACTAAATACAAGGTCAGCATAAGAAAATCTTGTTGGAGGCCTAATTTGCCTCCTCTCTCTGTCTCTAGAGAGTTGGTACTCTCTCATATTCTCTTCTTGTTGAGGTTGTTCTTCATTCTCATTATCAAATTGTTCATTTTCCTGAACAGTTTCCTCAACACCTTGATCTTCCTATATTGGATCCACATGATCATCTAGTTGTAGTTCTGGTTTTGTATTTTAGACTGAAATATGCTTATATGGTTGACCAGCATCAAGCTCCACCTCAAATTGAGCTCCACCCATGAGATTGAGATCATTAGAAGTAACTTGGTTTGTACATGTTTCATTGTAAGTATCTTTACAAGGGAAAACAAATTCATTAAATATCACATCCCTACTAACAATCACTCTTACTCCATCTAAATCTCTGTCCCAGAGTCTATAACCCTTACTCCCTTCCTGGTACCCTAAGAAAACACACCTAGTTGACCTAGGTTCAAGTTTACCAGCTAACTTATGAGCAAAAGCCTCACAGCTTACCACTTTCAAGTGTTTCAGGTCAGGTTTTCTACCTAACAATTTCTCTTTTGAACATTTGAAACCATTAGCACTAGGACTCATGTTCACTAAGTATACAGCAGAACTCAAAACCTCCCCCTATAAAAGATTTTGGTAAACCAAAGATAAATAAAATACATCTTACTTTATCTAATAAGGTACGGTTCATCCTCTCAATTACCCTATTTTGCTAGGGTGTATTTGGAACAGTTTTGTTTCTTAGTATAACCTGTTCTTTGCAGAAACTATCAAAAAAGTATTACAAAACTCAAGTCCATTATCAATTCTAAGACATTTGACCTTTCTATCGGTTTGATTTTCAACTAACACATTCCATGTTTTAAAATGTTCTAAGGTCTGGTCTTTTGTCTTAAGTAAATAAACACACACCAATATACTAAAATCATTAATAATGGACAGAAAATACTTGTTGCAACTATAAGTGCTCACTTTAGCAGGGCCCCACAAATTTGTATGTATGTACTCAAGGCATGCCTTCACATTGTGAGTTCCTTTTGGGAAGTTCATTCTGTGTTGCTTGTCAGCACACATTTGGCAAAAATCAAGTGTAGTCATGGAAGCCTTGCCAAGTAAACCTTGCTGGCTTAAAATCTAAAAACCCTCTGACTCATATGACCAAGCCTCAAGCGCCAAGGTACTATAATATTATGACTATATACAACAGCAGAATCAATTTTTGTAGCAACATGAAATGCACCATCAAGAATATACAAGTCATTTCTATTAGTACCAATTAAAACTACATTGCCATTTTTAGAAACATGCATACAACCATTTTGAGCATTATAACTGAATCCAATATCATCTAAAGTTCCCAGTGATATCAAATTACGTTTCAAATCAAGCACAAATCTTACATCAGTAAGCAATCTAACTTTACCATTATACATCTTAAAGGTAATATCACCTATTCCTTGAACTTTACAAGCATTTTGATTTCCCATATATACTACATCAGATTCTTTTTCATCAAAATTTATAAACATGCTTTTGTTAGGGCACATGTGAAAAGAGCAGCCAGAATCTAACACCCATTCATTAATGACAATACTAGAAGAAACAGTAAAAACTTTAGATAAACAAGCATTTTTACTGTCAGCACCTACAGGTGCACTCCCCTCTTGTTTTTGCTTTCTAATATAATCATAGCAGTATTTTTTTATGTGTCCTTCATTTCCACAGTGGTAGCATTTCTATTTTGGCTTTTGTTTACCAATTTTATCTTTTTTTTACAGAACTCAAACCATCAGATTGATCATAATCATGAAAAATCTTTTTGTTTTCTATTTTACCCTTGGCATATAAATTGTTAGCAGATTTCCTATTGCTATTTAATTCCATTTCCCTTGCTTTAACAGTAGAAAAAATTTAATCTAATTTAGGCACAATTCCAGTATAGTGCAAGGCATTTTTGACAACTTGATATTCAACAGGAAGAAAGTTCAACAAAATTATAGCTTCAGTTGAATCATCTGCTTGATCAGTACCTTTAAGCATCAAAGTCATTTTTGTGAATTCATCAATATTTTCATCCATAGTTTTAGTAACATCCATTTTGAAATTAAATAGCATGCCTTTCAAATAAACCAAATTCAGGGCAGTCGCAACAGAAAACAATGAATCCAATTTTTTCCACAGAGAGATAGAGATTTCCATACCGTCCATCTTGCGGATTACAGAATTGGCAAGGTGCAAAAAAATGAGGTTGAAGGCTTCTTCTCGTATTTCTGAAGCTTTAGCTTTGCCTCATCTTCCTTTGGTGCGATTAAAACCTTATGATGTGAAAGAAAGACTTTCATTTTCTTCAACCAGCTCCCGTAGTCTCCTTTGCCATCGAACATGCTTATCTCTAGACGTGAGGTACTCATCTTTTAAAGATGAAGAGACCTAATACTCCAGACCCACACAAACTGAGATAAACATAGATCTAACCTCAGGAACACTCTAAGCTAAGGGCTTTAATACCACTGTCAGGTTTTGAAACACAACACCCACTATGAAAAATACGGATCAAAGTTTAATCTCACAAAAGCAGCAAGACCTCTAGATTGAGCAAAGGAAACAAAAAGCATAAAAATCAACACAGAGATTTATAATGGTTCGCCCAGATGAAATCTGAACTACATCCACTTGAGCTCCACCAAATCAAAGGAGCTAACTGCACTAGTTTAGGTATTTACACACTCCAAACTTTAAACCACACCCTCATTGTTACAAATTAGTGTTCCCAACCCTAATTCACAAAACCTCTATATAGACATAAGGTTTTAGATCAAAACACAGAGAAACACAGAGAACAAGAGAGAAACCCAGGTAACCCTAAGTCGGCAGAGCCCTAATCTGAAAATCCTACACGACTATTGAGACAACAATCACTTATATAGCATAGGAGAGAACTAGATCAGCAACGGCAGAGATGGGTTCACTTTTGAATCAACAGTCCGGATTAAATAGAAAATGAGACAAAACAACGGGCATATTAACCAAACGAGTTGCATTTTGTTTAAACACCATCCAAGAAGTGTCGTATGCTCCAAACGACATGCTCCCAAAAGTTGAAGCCTCACTAAACCAACAAGTTTTTTTATATTGTCAAAAACTATTTCTTCATCGGTTTACAAACTATATACTTCAACTTTGTGCTGTAGGTCCAACAACTGCTGGTTGAAGACTCTGGCAGGGTGAATGGGGTTAGTTTATTCATGGTTCCTCCAAGGAAGTGCAGTTTAGGATCTTTGATCAAAACTGAACAGATATCATGAACATGTTTTGTTCAGGTCCTGCTGGCTGATGGTACACAAGTACACTCTTCAGTTGTCCTATCAAATGCAACCCCTTATAGAACTTTCAAGGTAAAATGTTAACCTTGCTATCGTGGTTTTTAATCTTGGATTGCTATGGGCATGTGGTTTTATGAAATAAATGGAAAGCCATTTATGTGATGGATTTTAATGTGGATTATAGTTTCTCCTTATCTGAAACAGGAGTTGGCGCCAAATAATGTTCTTCCTGCCGATTTTGTCCGTGCTATTGAATATTCTGACTACAGCTCTGTAATCCCCCATCATAAATATTTGGTTTACAGTTCCACAATCTTCTTGATTTGACACACACACACACATGTATATATATATATATATATATTCTTTCAGTTTGTTTGCTATAATAGGAAAGTGTAGCATAAGTGAGACTTTCACATGACGTAAAGTCTGCTCATATAGCATATTTTTATATAATAACAATGAGAAGATGTCATTAAATGGTGAAATTTGATTCAAATGTAATTTAAATTTAATTTGGGGATAGAGTTATAATTGAAGAAGACATGAGACCAACGTTGAAATTTAAAATTTGATTCACTTGAATGACTGATGCTCCTTACTACTGGAAAGCATGCAAGCCTTAAAAATCCACACTGGAAACTGAAGCTTTGATGATAAATTTGACTCAAAGCTCTTACCATATTTACTTTCGAGCATTTTAGAAAATCTATAATCTTGAGATTTTACAGCATTTGTATTTATGGTTGCACCATGAGTTTTTGTCCTCTAAATATTAGAACATGAGACCATGGAACATGAGCTGACTCTTATAACTTCTCCTTTAATAGTAGTTGATTTGACTAACTTTTGTATATGGATGTAATTTAACAAAATAGGGAACTACAAAAATAAATGTAGCAGTTGATAAAATGCCCAAGTTCAAAAGTTGCAAGTTAGGTCATCCTGATGCAGGTCCTCAGCATATGGGTACCATTCATATTGGTTCAGAGAGGTATGCTTTCACCTCAGTATTATCATTTTGTTGGTCTAGATCAAAATGAGTTTTTTCTTTTGGTGGACTTTTTTCCCCCTCAGAAAGTCAACTAAGAAAGCCATGGTTTTTGATCTATGAGCTTTTCTTGTAATCTCACTCCTGAGTAGAGGGGAAATCATGATGTTGACTGGAGGATAAAAGGTTCTGTAGTATTCCCACTGACTGGTTCTAATAGATTGATAGACCCAATGAGAATAGCATAACTGACCCAATTATTATTAGTATTATATGGTAATGGCTTTAGACACACTTCTAACCTCCCTTGCCTTTAAAGGATAGTCGTCTAAAAAATTCTGCTAATTCTCTTTAATGACATAAAAGAGGCAGAAAAGGCAAAATAGAGTTCATGTTGCTGACACAAATGCTCTCGAAGATAAGCATTAGTAACTAAATTAGAAATAGTTTAGAGTACTTGCGTCAAAAATTACTTCTGATACACATTGTTAGTATGTGATAATAGCAAATATTACACCCAAAAAGCTTGTTGGATTTGTCGCCAACTTCATTTAAACTGTTTGTTGATGGTGTGGATATTGGGTATATTGAGTGATTCCAACGCTTCCATGCTAATGATTCCCACTTTTTTGTTGTTAAAGATTTAATTTAGGCTTGTTAAGCCAAACTTTTGACATCCAAAATGTGAAACTGATGCTTTACTCTCTGTCGCTCTACCAAGAATGGAGGAGATTGACATAGCCTGTCAAGATGCTGTCAATGGATTACCATCACGGAGGCCAATTATTGAGATGACAATTCCTTCTGTACTAGATAAGACTATATCTCCACCGGGTACGTAGCTAATTAAAACTGTGCCAGAATGCATTTGGTGATATCTAATTCTCCTAAGCATTTTTCTCCATGTTGTTAGGACGATGCACGCATGAAATATGGTTTTTGAACTTCAATTATATGTTATTCATGCTTGCAGCATACCAACCCAGAGATAGAAAGCTGGCCTAACCTTCTGAAAAATTGAGCGAGATTTTCATCCTTCACAATCATTTGCTCATCTCTTATTCTATTTTCTAGACTTCAACTCGAAGTTGTATGTTCATATTATCTTTCCCATTCTCCACTTTTTCGTGCATGCATCAACCCTAGATTCACACAACATATTTTCTTCACATTTCTTTTTTAAAGTTGAAGGTGTTCTTTTGATCAAAAGCTGGTGTTCTCCTATTTAGCTTTATTTGCCTGCAATCAGCAGCTCTACTTACCAGAATCGTAAATATTATTTCCATATTTAACTAATCAAATTTACCTTTGTTGGTAGGTAAACATGTCATCAACTTGTTTATTCAATACACACCATATAAACCACGGGATGGCAACTGGGAAGATCCTGTTTATAGAGTACGTTCTTCATTTTCTTTTTCTACTTACCTTGTGCACCAAAATCATTCTTTCTTTCTTTTTGTTTCTTTTTTTTCTTTTTCCTTTTCTTTCGTGTGTTTGTGTGTTAAGGGAGGTAGCCAAGAACCTTCAAAATTCAAGTTCCCGTGGAGTGGGGAAAAAAAATGTTTGAAGGACTTGAAAATCTAATAAAGCGTTGCCTCCATATAACTCATGATACTTTCATGTTTAGAAGTTTTCATTGCCTCGTATTTAACCCATATCTGACTGTTTCTCATCCAATATCTACGTATTGGCAAAATCTTCATTGCTTCAAGTCCCCGAACAATCAAATCTAACTGGCTCATGATCTTTACTGCAGGAGTCATTCGCTCAAAGCTGTTTTACCTTGATTGACGAATATGCCCCTGGCTTCAGGACGTCAGTCATTGGTTACGATATGTTGACCCCGCCAGACCTTGAAAGAGAAATTGGTCTGACAGGTACTTCAAACCCACGACTATCTGCATGAAAATCTACACTAGGTCTTTTTTGCATGATTCTACACTATGTTAAGGCAATATATCAAAGCAACTGTTAGAGGTAAATTTAAGTAGACATTGGAATCCCAATAATACTACACCAACTCATTACTAACTTGTTTACCAACTAATGAATTTAGTAGCAGTAATACTCATGCAAGTTTGCTCGGCTGCAAACAAAAGGTTGTTAAAAGGGTATCTGATCCTTATTTACTTGAAAATGGACAGGAGGGAATGTCTTCCACGGTGCTATGGGGTTAGATTCTCTCTTCCTCATGCGACCTGTAAAAGGATGGTAATATTCCCACAAACACAAACCTGTTCTTTTCTGTTTATACGCGCGAACATTTTGTTTTTAACGTTTTTGTATTTGTATTGTTCATGTTGAGATGGCAGGTCAAATTACAGGACACCACTGCGTGGGCTGTATTTGTGCGGGAGTGGGGCCCATCCAGGGGGCGGTGTAATGGGTGCACCGGGACGTAATGCTGCACATGTTGTTCTTCAAGATGTGAAGAAATGATTAGGATGATTATGATCATGTTTTAATTAGGATTGGATTTTCTGACTCCCGTAATTCATGCTGAAATTATAGGCAAAGGTTCATGCATGAGTTCGTAGGTTACAACCCAACGTCTAACTAAACCATGCTCGTCTAGGCTGGAAAACCTTCTTGAGATTATCAAATCAAACCCCATAACAACAGCACTAGAATCGAGTCTTTTCAAACCAAAGCACAAATTCTTAACCTTAAAAATAAACCAAATTTATAAGCGCTTAATGAGAAAGAACGCTCGCTTAAGGAAACTATTTTCATTATTATTACTGTTCGTAGCATTGAAATAAAATATGCATATATTGATAGCAAATAAACGTGTAACTCTCTCTGAGTAGCAATATTAAAATCCTGTCTACTGAAGCCCAGCATTAAATTTAATTTATCTATGTTTTTCCCAAAAAAAAAATTTGATTTATTTATGGTTTCAAGTTACCCTTTAAACTAGGAATGATAATTTAGGTTATGGTTTGACAACACAATTTGAAAACAATACGAAGTTTGCGGGTTTGAATTTAGTAAAAATGGGTTCGAGTTGATCCGTTTAACATAATTATTAAATAGATTATTTTTAGGTCAACTCGTTTAATCCAAAATGAATTTATTTAATACGATTATTAAATGGGTTGTTTTCGAATTATAAATGAGTTAATTCGAAAATGATCAGTTTAATACGATTAATTAAACATGTCATCTTCGATCAACTTGTTTAATCCGAAATGGACTCATTTAATACGATTATTAAATGATTCGTTTTTGGATCATAAATAGTTTGATTAAAAAATGACCAGTTTAACACGATTAATTAAATGTCATTTTTTGTCAACCCACTTAATTCGAAATTAATCTATTTAAATTAAATATTTTAAAACTTAAAATATTTATAATTAATTATAAATTTATAATCACATAATATTTATATTATAAATTTTATAATATAAATACACAATTATATTTGTATTACTTGCACAATTATATACAAATAAAAATGTGTATCTCATATATAAAATAATCATAATTACAAATATATGTATGTCATATATATAATATTATCCCATTTTATATGTAACAAACACATATTGTTTCAAATATGCCATAATTATATAAAAGTGTGTATATATTACATATAAATATGTGTATGTCACATACATAATATTATTCTATTTTATATATAACAAACATATATTGTTACAAATATGTCACAATTATATACAAATGTGTGTGTGTTCTATACAAATATGTCACAATTATAACTATATATATGTCACATATATAATATTATTATATTTTGTATGTAACAAACATATATTATTACAAATATATCACAATTATATACAAATATGTATATGTTATATACAAATAATCAAATATGTTATAATTACAAATATATGTATATCATATACATAATATTATCTTATTTTATATGTCACAAATAAATATTGTTACAAATATGTTACAATTACAAATATATATATGCCACATATATATAATTTACATTGATTTCATTTAATATGTTACTCATATACACATATTGATTGAATAATATGTGTATTGTTTATAACAGGTACAAATTAATTTACTGTTTAGACCCCTAAAAATATATATATAAATTACTTATAAACTTGTAGTTAAAAGAGTTTACCGATCTTTCTTCTTCTTCTTCTTTTTTTCCATCAGTTTTCCATTTCTCTTTTATTTTTTCCATCAACTTTTCCTTTCTCTTTTATTTTTCTCATAAACTTTCCCTTTTTCTTTTCAATTTTCCCCATCAAGCTTTATCTTCTTCTTCTTTCCCTTTCTCTTTTCCCCATTGGCACCAATCTCTCATTCATTCTCGTGCTCTCCCATTTCAAACTCCATCTTTTTCTTCCTTCCATTTCTCTTTTCCCTATCAACTTTCTATTTATCTTTTCAATTTTCCCCATCAAGCCCCTTCTTCTTCTTCCCTTTTTCTTTTAATCATTGACATCAACCTCTCATTCTCGTGCTATCCCATTCTTATATATGCACTGGTCTCTCATTCCAAATTAAGCTAAATTTTGACTGGGTAGCCATCAATTTTAATTTTTTTATAATTTTTTTATTTAATTTGATGAAAATATGTTATGGACTCTCTGCTAGAATTTGAACTTGTAATTATCTTTATAAAATTTTAATTATTTTTTAGGATATGTGGCTGCTTATAGATCATTAGAATATTCATGCAAGGTACTTACCAATTATGCCAATTAACAACGTATTATATATACATCATGTGGTCATGATATTCATTTATAAAGATAATTAATATTTTAATTTATTTGTCATTATTTTATTGGTATTATTTAAAACTTTTTTGTTCATGGAGAATGACAGTGACTTGTTAATGATGACGTAGTTTATATAGTACCCTATATATATGCTGGAATTAGATCTATATATAAATATTTACATTCAGATATAAAATTTGTGTCCAGAAATACGATAAAGTCGAATATTGTTCAAATGTATGTAAGAGAAAAGAGTATGCTAAAATCAATGTTAGAGACAACTCCTTGTAGAATTTGCTTAACATCTAATTTATGAACTTCTGCAACTATTAATGGATATATATGTTTGACTACTCATTTTATTGACAAAGATTGGGTTTTGCAAAAACAAATATTGAATTTTTGTCATATGCCACCACCACACACTGGTGTAGCATTGGCGGAGAAGATGTATTATTTGTTATGTGAATGGGGTATTGAAAATAAGCTATTTTCTTCAACTTTAGACAATACTTCTTCAAATGATGTTTCTATTGACATGTTGGTTACTCAATTGACATTAAAAGGAGCAGCTATTGGTAATTGTGAGTTTTTTCACATTCGTTATTGTGCTTATATCATCAACTTGGTAGTGCAAATTAGTTTGAAAGATATTGATAATGTGGTTTATAAGATTCGGAAAAGCATTAAATATGTAAGAGGGTCACAAGTTAGAAAACAAATGTTTTTGAAATGTGTTAAGATGATGTATATAGATTCTAAAAGAGGTTTGAGACAATAAGTGTCTGCAAGGTGGAATTCTGCATATTTAATGCTTGATAGTGCATTGCTTTATCGTCGTGTCTTTTGTCACTTGAAATTAAGTGACTCAAACTATATCAATTGTCCTTGTAACTTGGAATGAGAAAAAATTAAAAAAATAAGTAAATTTTTAAGGTTGTTTTATGATGTTATTTGCATATTTTCTGGGATTGACTACCCTAGTGCAAATATGTACTTTTCATCTGTTTTTATATGCTATGCAACATTGAAGGAAAGTGAGGATGTGTATATAAAAAACATGGTCAATCAAATGATAGTGAAATTTGAGAAGTATTGGTCGAGTTCTCTTTGATATTATCTATTACAATAATTGTAGATCCTCGCTACAAGCTTGAATTTGTTGATTAGTGCTACAAAAAGATTTATGGAGTTGCTAACTCTATTGAATTTTACTTGTTAAAAATAAATTATATTTTTTATTTGATGAGTACAACCAAAAGTCCATCACATGCTCACTGTCATCCAAGTCTTTGGATCAAGAGAACAATATGGAAGATGATGCTCATCAAGGAAGCAATACTAGCTTTAGGGAGAAAGCTAATGTCATGTTAAAGGTTAAAAAAAAAAAAACTCTTAATTTTTTGTATTAATAAATTTTTAAGTTTATATATTTATTATATTTTTCTTATCAAATGCTTAAAGCTTATTCTTTTCTTAATTTTTTGTGAATATTTTTTATTAATTTATCTTTTTGATAAAATAGGAGTTCAATAGTTTTGAGGATGATGAAGGTTGTGGCAATATACGAAGATCACAACTTTAACTTTATTTGGATAAGCCAATGATGAATATAAATATTAAATTAAATATTCTTGATTATTAAAAAGTAAATCAAGTACAATATCCTCATTTTGCTTCAATGGCTCGTGATCTTTTGAGTATTTTAATCTATACTGTGACATCAAAATCTACTTTTAGTACTGATGGGCAAGGTGTTAGACCAATTTCGTAGTACACTTAAGAGGTAATAATTTGTATTAAAGATTGATTGTTTTGAAAAAAAAAAAGATATTTATTTTTATTAATGTATTTATTTTATTTAATTTGCTCTGTGTGATTTTTATTGTCACTTGATTGTTATATTTAATGTCATGCTAGAAATTTCTCAAACACAATTGGAGGATCTTATTGAAGATGTCATGGATTTTGATGATAATATAGATGAAATTTCAACTCAATGCTCGATTAATAATGCTAACAATTAAGATATAATTCACTTTGGTTAACATTTATAGACAAATGTAGTCTATTAGATGCTAAGAAAAAAATTTAGTTTTTTTTTTCTCATGTGAAGTGGATTTATAAATTGTTTTTATTTTGTGCAAATGGACAAAAAAAAGAAGGCTCTTCTCAAGGAATGAAAGAATAAAATTAAAGTAGCATTTTTTAATTTATTGTTAATTTTTATTATCTGATTTAGAGACCATGTAAAATTTGCTTTGATGTTGTTGAAGCTTTTGTATGTGACATATATTAATACGCAAATAGCCAATTATAGCTGTGAATTAAAATTTTCAAACAAATATATGATGATCACATCAACTCATCAATAGTAAATAGGTTGACACGATTAATAAACAGATTGGGTTAGAGTTGAGGAATTTTTATAATGATTAATAAATGAGTTGTGTTAGGGTTAATAATTTTTACATGAACACAACATGCCAACACAAATTGCAGCCTACTTTAAATCCTTAAATTTCAAATTATAGTTTAATTGGACAATCAAAACCAAAATATAATTTATTCAATTAAAGACTACAAAAATGTTTACCCTTTAAAAGAAACCGAATTTATAAACACCTAATGAGAAAGAGCACTCTTAACATCTGGAAACTATTACCTTACTATTATTAGTGTTGTTGTTGTATAAGTATATATACATACATTAAATTCATTCTTCAATAACGTGCAATTCTCTTAGCAAAAATAAACAAGAACCAAAGTTTATAAGCACGTAATGAGAAAGAAACTCCTAACATCTGAAACCTCCAGTTCAATTTGGATAAAACAGATTATGCAATATCTAACTCGCTGCTCAAATCAAGATAATCACGCTATCTTTATACCAAATTGAAAGGAAATAATCAAACAAAATACTCAATACCTCATCCAATCACTTCAAACTCCATGCTATCGACTCAGCTCGAAACAGATTTGGGACAAGCGATATAGCATTTGAGGCAGTCTCCAACCTGCACCATACGAGTAAACAATTCATTATCACATACGGCATTCCTAACACACATACACACTCTGAGAGAGAGAAGGAGATAGAGCACTTTGATATTTCTTCAACAGCCTTCATAACTTCTGTTGAACTTGTTTCCAGCACTTGACCTCCAAATATAATTTCATCTAATATTGTATGCATCTGTAAGAAAATGATAATTGAAACTCAGTGGAAATAATTCCACAAATGCAAAATTCCAGACACTAACACTAACACTAACAAATAAAGTTAATTGCCAAAACCATTGTAGATATGATGATCTAGCTAAACAAAATTTACGAGTCTAACTCAATTTGGAGGGAGACCAGTCTAAACAGGATGTTGTATTAGATCCTCTCTAAGACAACATCAAACACCTAGCTAGAAACAAAGTTAATGGAAACTTCCATATCCCTGCAGAATCAACTATGCAGATTGGAAGTTCAAAAGAGAACCAACAAGTATTAATACGTCAAATTGGTTTAATCAACCTAAATGACTCAACACTCCTATAAGCGTATCATTCATTTCAGTTGAGAGAAAAAATAAGTCAAATAAATCATCCAAAACTACAATTGATTATCAAGTGCTGCAAATGGTTTCACAGCCCACCAAGTAATACTTGAAATATAAGATATAACATGAGCATTTATCAACATATCCTAAAACTACAATTACAAATAATATAAACCTTAAATGTGACAATGTACAAATCACAAAGCAACATAAATAGTGTTCGTTGCTCATCACGAGCCTAGGAAAATTCTCAGGTTCCAATGAACCGAGTAGATACATTAATATTACTGCCAAGTGGAAAAAGATGAATAAAAATATATTTCTCAGGCCTAAAGGAGAGGAGTACACAACCTTGCTGTAGTTGAACACCATATCAAGCTCACATACGTTTTGAAACATTTGTCCAACGTTTCCACAAATACTGAAGGGACAAGTGTTAGAAGCAAGCAGACCATCTAATAATATCAACAAGTATTATTTACTTAACACATTATAATGATAAGCTAATTACTGTATATACTTATGTTCAGCTTGTTGAACATAAAAGACATCCTTGACAAGACAATCAACCATTGAACACACTACTAAGAAATGACATGGATTATGACAGATCTTTTATTCAGCAATGAATGCTTCAATTTTTTCGTTTTTCTTAATTTGGTAGGGGATAAGCAAAAGAGAGTTATAATGATTATTTTAATTGGAGAATAACTCAGGAACTCACCTTGTATCAGATCAAGCATGGCAAGCTCATTTTCAGAACTGTCAAATACGAACACAAAGTATAGAGTCGCAAAGTGCTTGTACACAATGCGTGTATCCTGCATGCATGATAAAGACGGAAAAAAAACATAAACTCAGAAGAATACCAAAACAAAGGTCAATCAGGAATTGAGGCAGAGATATAAGACCACACAAAGAAAGTCTGGAACTGTATATATGCGACAATTGGACCAAGCAAGCAACATAAAGGAAATTCAGAAACCATAACCAAACTAGCTCCGGCAGTGATTAATTAGGCTCACAACACTCAGAGCAACCACAAAACAAATAATTAAGTTTCACTCACTAATCACACTGCAAACTCCTTGTTCCTCGCACTCTCCACAGGAACAATAACTTAACACTCTCAACCAATAATCTCTACAAGAACAATAACTTAAAAGCAGTAAAATTTCTACTTCTAAGCTGGAAATGAGATTCAATAAAGAAAAGGAACTTCAAAGTTCGAGAAAATACCGGACCGAAGAAAGACTCCGCCTCTATAAAATTGCATACGTTATCAGCTCTACTGCATAACACTGTGCAGCAAAATCAAACACCGACAAACAAAATTGTAAGCACAAACGAATTATAAACAGAAGTCGGAAACCGCTGTGAACGAGGTGCGTGATCCAAAACCAGAACGCAATGCGACTCAGATCCCGCACCGTTTGATTCAAAGTATCGAAATTACAGCAGAGACAGATGTGATATAGAGAGAGAACCTCCATAGACGCTTCGTATAAGCTCCCTCTGTTTCTCCACTGCCTGAGCTCACAGATTTCGAATATGAAGGCCGATTATCAGCAAAATCACAAGAAAAACGAAAGCATACATATGACAGAGAGCGAATCGTAAAGAGAGCGAGAGAAAGAGAGAGAGAGGCCAGACCTGAATATCGTAAAATTTGGCAAGGCGAGGCTTGCCCTGCGTGTTTATCACCATCACCGCCCGTATCATCTCTCTCCCTCTCCCCCAACCTCTCACTCTCTCAACGCTCCAAAGCTCCCAGCAAAACGTTTCGCAGTTTTGGCGTGTACGGGGAGATTTTACAGAGACCGGCGGGTCAAAACGAAATTTGTATCAAACCGGGTCATGGCCCAATAGCGAAATTTTTAAATTTTATATTTGGGTCCGGTAAGATCAAACCATGACGTCATGTGGCGCCAAACTAGCCCTAAGGAATCCATTTAAGGAGGAAAGAGACGTACAGTTGACGCAGGCGGCGGATCCGAAGGCCAAATGTTCAACGAAGAAGACGATGAGGACGACATAAACCCCTTGGCAATGCTCCTATCGGACCATCGAGCTAATGATGGAAAGAGATCAACGGTGCAGAATCAAGGTGCATTAGAGCCACAACTGCAGCGGCATTACATTGCTTCCGTTGACTCCACGGTGGTCATTAGGCAGCTCCCATCCCAAGGTTTATCTTTCCAGCTCTGGCCAGCTGCCACCACGCTCGTCACTCTCCTCGATGAACACCGTCGTCACCCTGGCACCAGCCCCCTCTCCCCCACTCTTTCCGCCTTATCTGACGGCCCAAATCGCCGACCTCTCAAAGTCCTCGAGCTCGGTTCTGGAACTGGTCTCGTAGGAATCGTAGCCGCCGCCACGCTTGGCGCTAAGGTAACGGTCACCGACCTACCCACGTCATCCCCAACCTCCAATTCAACGCTGGCGCAAACGGCAGCGTCTCGACCGCGAACGGTGGGGTAGTCCAAGTGGCACCACTGAGTTGGGGTGAGGCTGATGACGTGGAGGAGGTCGGGCGAGAGTTTGATCTTATAATAGCCTCGGATGTAGTGTATCACGACCACCTCTACGAGCCTCTCCTCAAAACGCTACAAAATTTGCTGTTGGGTGAGGGACAAGGTAGGATGGTGATGGTGATGGCCCACCTGAGGAGGTGGAAAGGGAGTCGGCTTTCTTCAAGAAGGCGAAGAAAGTGTTTGAAGTTGAAGTTTTGCACGTGGACCGTCCGTGCGACGGGTCCAGGGTTGGGGTCATTGTCTACCGTTTTGCTGGAAAACAAGGCCGGAAACTGAATGTCGTTTCCGGCTCAGCAAAAGGTGTTTGACTATCGAAGCAAGTAAGAATTTCTATTTTAAAGGAAAAGGAAAATGGAATTCTTGACGAACTTAAATGTTTTCTATTTAAAAATGTCTTAACTTGGCGGCTCATTGGGTGCCTAGATTGAATTACATCATCCACGTAACTTCACTGCCAAAGTCTCAATAATTCCATTGGATATTTTTCTTAAATAGTAACAATCAATCAATACCGTATCTCTATATTACAATGAGTTGCATAATTTACAAGGTAAATAACTTTGAACCAAACAAACAACACTCGCTCGAAACATTCTCAATAGCAAACCTCACACCCAAACAATCTCAAAACCAGATATAAAGATGATCTTCGCCGAAACCACAACAAAACCATCCGTGTAGTATCCAATTGAACATGGAAGTGACATGCGGCAGGAACTGTGAAGAATGTTTCTTGCAGCTTGAGCCACTGTTCACAGCCTCTATTCATGAGCAGAAATCAGAGTTAACCCACCAGATGGCGACGGATTATCATCGATTCCTCAGCGGTGACCCTTTGGCCACAGCTTTCATACTTTGTGAGTCTCTAAAGCAAACAAAGTGAACCAGTGTTTTTCCATTGGGGTAGACAGCAAACACGCTCGTCCCTATTTTCTTGTTGCAAAGAGAGCACATGCTGTCGCCGGTGATCTTTACCACTGCCTTCCTTTGATTATATAGATCATCTTTAACCTGTGTCGTACAAATACTTTGTTTAGAAGTAGCAATGGGCATCATTGAACAAAGCAGACATTCGTGTAAGGATAACCGTTGTAAAACGCCAAACCTTTTGTAAACGGTAGAAGGCAGCTAAAAGATTTAAGTAAACAAATGTAATGATATTCATAAAACAAAGAAAACTATAAAAGGCAGCTCAGCAGTCGGTATTAAGATACTATCCGAATTAGATAGTAGATCATTCTCCAACAAGATTCCTAAAGCCCGTTGAAAAAAAAAAAAAAGGTAAAAAACAAGATTCCTAGAGTGATATTTACCTGCAGGTTTTCACTCTGCCTCAAACTTTTGATCACTGAATAGTTCCTATATGCTTCACTGGATTTCCTGAGAAGGGGTCCAAGAAATGGAAGCAAATTCTGCAGAAAAGGATAACAAAACATTCAACAGGTTGGCTTATCCTATTAATAGTAAAATATTTTAAAACAAATAGAGAATAGTTTTCCAGATTATCTTCTGAGAGTTCTGAGTTCTGTTGTGGACAACATCACATCACAAAGTCTTTTCTTTAATAAATTAAGTAGGAAATGAACACAATGGAATAAGCTACTGTCAATATGCATTTTCTATAAAGAATACTCCATCAATATAGCCAATACCTGTAGTTTAGTTTCCCTGGGTAGAAGCTTAAGGGCCTGAGCTCCATTTATTCTGTCCCACCTACGGCTCAATAAATCTAGAATCTCGTCAAGCATTATATTAGATCCTCCTTCCTCACTAGATTCATCTGCATCTCCATCACTTCTGCCACTGTCGGTGCTACTTGGACTGACTCGAATTTCCTCAGCCCCCTCTATGGCAGCAATTTTCTTAGCTCCACGACCCCCTTTACTTTTAACTGAAGAAGCAGAACCAACCTTTGGAGTACTGATATTCTGAGGTGATACTAAATTTGTTATTCGCTTTTCAAAGGTTTTGGTTGTTCTCTGAGGATTAAGATAAATTTGGAGAAGAGTGAGGTATATATTGCCAGAAGATCTTGCAGATGGTTGAACCATGGACTCGTACACACGATCACAATATGACAGTGCCAGCTCAGGAACATGAAGCTACAAGAGAACTTAATCACTGAGAAGATTCTAAAAGATAAATAATGGATAAGTATATTCAAAATCACAACACGACAAATAGTTTATTGAAGTCAGAAACTACCTTATGCACATATAGGGATAAGGCAAGTTCATGCTGGTTCATCTTTCCCAACAAAATTGCACGCTCTTCATACAAAGCATCTGCAGGAAGTCGTTTCAATAAAGCCTCAGGGTTATATCCGGAAATACCCTCTAGAGCAGATAATAATTTCTTTCTTGTAGGGGAATAATCTTTTTCATCCCATTTTTGTTGAGCACTTAAATCTGTATGCCAATCAAGTACTTCTGAGAGATAAAGATGCACCTGCAATACATTAATTAATTAGTACTAAAGTTTCTATTGGTTAATTTACCCACACTGCAAAAATTAATCACTTAGCTAAAAAATTGCATTTATCTTCACCATTTCATTTTGCAGATTTCCAGATATTCCATTTTCATTCACCGCAAGCATAAGCTCTAAGTAAGTCGCCTGCATGTTTGGAGCGTGCTGCTTCAAATAAGAATTGACCAAGTCGGCTGGAATATTTCCAGATAAAAAGAGCTCAATAGTCTGCGTTGGACAACTTTCAAGAACAAGCATTGAAAATTCCAGGACAAGCATAGGTTCAGTCCCACAGAGAGGCTGCAAAAGAAACACAGAAAGGATTAATGAGACACAGATAATCTTTACAAATAAAATTAGAACATCCAATCACAGTCAAGACCAAAGGCATCAAGCCACTTGATGAAACTTACCTTGAGATATTCAATAATTGACTCAGGCTTGAATTTTTGAGACAGTTCAGTTGGAAATTGATTAGATTTTGAATCTTCTACTAATTTATGCAAAAGTTTTAGAGCTTCACAGTGCATTGAATTGCACTTGTAAAGTTCTAATAAAGCAGTGTAATGATTGTTTTTTTGGAGAATCTCCTCGCATATTTTCAAATCACAATAGTTAAGACCCTTCAGTAATTCCAAAGCTGAAGACTGTCCAGTAAGAAGCAGAGCTTGAAGTAGGGCTGTATCCAGTATTGCTGCCATCTCCCTTGCACCAGAGCCAATGGGGATGTTACCACGCCCCTAAAAACAACATGACAAAATATGAGCTTCAATAAATAAAGGAAAACTAGCAAGCTATATTTGGTTTTAAACAAGAACTGACGATCAGTCACATAAGACTTTATGAACAAATGTATCATAACTCATACTAAATATAACAACCACCTATCACAAAATACCAGTAGTTTACCTTGTTTAGTTTTTAAACCTACTAGAGTCATATAAGCAAAATTGTCACCAACTGCATCTAAAACAACCTCTTCTGTTCCTTCAGCAGTGGCCTTCTCAATTACACTGTATCTCTTCTTCTGTAAAAACTTAATGAGAGCCATGAGAGTATTGTGGCTCATTTTCTTGGACTGAAGTGCAGCACTTTCATCAGATTCTGAGTGGTGTGTTGGGGTAAGGGTTCCATATCATCTGACACATCTGATGAAGCTCTTGAGAGATGTGATGAATCCCATGAAATGTCTGTCAATTTTTCTGGCTCAGGAACAGTAGTTTTCGGAAGAATAATTGATGGATACAAAGAAAGCACATAGGTTATATCAACTTGAGAAGCCAAAAATGTTCCATGGCCTCCTCATAGTTCCCACTATCAAAAGATAGTGAGCATATCTGCAGCATGAGGAAAATAACCCCCAAAAAAGTTATCAAGACATACAACAAAGCAAAGGTTTTGCCAGGGTAGTTGATCCTAGTGGAAAATATTCACCTTATATGTATTGACCCCTCCTTTGCAGCTCTAAGGCTTGAATCTTCCAGTGGAAGCAACTTACACAATGCCAAAGCTTCTTCAAAATTACCAGATGCAGTTAACTGTACAATCTACAAAAAGAAATACACAATTCTTACACACTTATCATGTAGATAGTCCTTAAGACTACAAGTTGCAGTCAGGGATCAACAGCATTAATATTAAAAGAAATTAGGAATACCTGGGCACCAAGAGGAACAGGAAATAGACCAAAAACTGAATTGTCTAGTGCAACAATTACAGCATTATTGCTCTGAATAAGTCGACGAACATTTCGAAGCACAACAGTCTGTATCAAGGGATATGGAGCTCGAAGAGACCGAACCTGAAAAAAAGCATAAATGGCAAAGAAAGCTTAAACAAGCAGGTTCTTCTACAGATGCAAAAGTAAACTACCATAGCAAATGATCAGGTAACCTCAACAAATCTTGGTAACATAGCTATTGCATATGGTTTCTGAATGACAACAACTGTAGGAGCCTCCGACCAACAAATTCTGCCTTCTTGAAGAAGTTTCCCATTTTGATCCACAAAAACTCCAATATTATCCTAAAAAGCAGCAAGAAACAAATAAACTTAAACCCACAATTCCAGTAAGTCTTAATCATGTAAGCTGTGCAAACTTCATGAATTTTGTTAACTATACCAACGAAATCACTGCCAAAGCAGGTGAGAAACACATAGAAAAACTTTGAAAAGGAAAGAAAATGCAAAAGATTCAGAGACAGCAATAGGGTTTTCACAGAACGAGAATTACCTTCCCAAGAAGAAGTTCTCCAGAAGGGAGCGAGACTACCAATGGTGGGGCAAGCCTCCCAGAAGGAAATACCTCAGACATTGCACCATTTGTAGCATTCAGTATCATGTATTCTCTTCTAATCCCCAAACAAATATTTTCACTGCACCAGGACATCGACTTCACCATGTCCGAACTCCAAATTCTTTCACCTCAACGAATCCTCGTCCCCTAAACAAACGCATCCAATTTTGCTTTTTATGAAATAATTTTCAATTTTCTTTGCAAATTACTAAAAAGATTCAATAAGCAAAACAAGCAACAGATAAACGAGTAATAAAAAGGAATTACCATCGTGTCTGAAAATACAGACCCTCTTTTGCCGCGCGAAGCACAAGAATCCTCTGCGATCATCCCAGCAATATACATTGGCGCCCTTAGCTTTGGTGATCACGGCGATGGTCTCCAAATTGGGAAGCCTATGGAACGCAATCGATTCCGAAAGAGAAAGTAAGAGCTGCCTCGATTCCAATACCTCCACTGACACCAGAGGCTTCTTTGAAAAGCCAACCACGTTTCTCTCCAACACGTACGGTTCCTTGTGCAGCTCAAGGTTTTGAGTGTCGTAGTCGGACGTTGGGGAACGGTCGGAACCAGATGTTTCTGGAGCGTAGATTCTGAGAGATCCATCTGAGCATCCAAGGAGAAGCTTTGCACCGTACGATTCGATAGTCTCTATCTTGGCGGGGCAATCACTCAGGAGCTCGAATGAATCGTAGGCACTGTGAACCATTTCGCTGTCGAGGTTGCCGTCGCCGTCGCCGTCCTACTTCGCGGCACTTCAGAGATCGAAGGTTTATCATGTGAGAAAAAGGCAAAGTGCTTATCGACGACGTCGTTTCCATGCTGCTGGCGGTTGGACTTCGTTAAAGCGAATCAGGCCGGTAATAGGGCAATGCGACTGCCACGCAAGAACAACGCCAAAAATTTTATTTTATATTTATTGCTTTTAATTAAAAAATTAAAACTAATAAATTAATAAAAGCTTAAATTGATTTAATTTTGGTCCCGGCGGGGCTCGAACCCGCGACCTTCGGCTCATAAGACCAACGCTCTAACCAACTGAGCTACGGGACCTACATGCTTAGTGACATTTATTTAATTATATATTTTTATTTCCAGTTTCTCACATTTTTCAATCAAATCGCAAAACCAAAATCTACTTTAGTAAAAGAGTAATTAAACTAATAATGACCATAGTCTTACGTAATGAACAAGTGCATTAGCTCAATCATTGTGATACGTAAATATTGCATGAGTTAACGTTATGATTTTCAAAATATTACCAACTACAAATATATAAATATCCACGCAACAACACACACATCATTCAAAGAGAACTTCACACAGCCATTGAGGAACCCATTAGTCCATTACATGTCATGAAGAACCCAATAATTCACGTTACACAATATATATGTAGACACTGGACAATGAAAGATGAAATACAAAGAAAAACGAGTGCATCCAGTTATCTGTCGGTGTATTTAGAATTACTAAGTCCAAAAACTACCTGGGCTTGTGTATGTGCACAAAGATCATCATTAAGATTAGATAGACCAACCAAATTTATACATCTTGGTAATAGGTCCAAAGCAGCTCGACGTGGCAGAATCGGATGTTAGTTTTGGTCGTACTCCAAACAGTAACAAGAGGATCCAAAACACATTTGACACAGAATTCAAAAGTTCGCCACGACCATCATCAATTTATGAACCTTTATTTTATCTAATTTTGTCTCCCATTACGTGGCCTGCTTTCATTAGTCACTAAAAGTAATGAATTCCATAAATAATCACCCTTCAGACAATGTTTTCGCAGCCAGCCAGGTAGTTTGTAGAGTCTGCTAGTGCTCGTCCGTGAGAGAGAGAGAAGGCGGAGGCAAAGATGACGCTGGGTCTCATCAATGCAAACCCCGTGGTTCACGCCAAGAAGGAAAGGGTTGCTCGCACCGAAGATCTTCACGGTGACGAAGCTGTTGATCCTCTCGAAATCTATGATATCCTTCTCTCTGTGTTTCTTTTTAAATTAATTTCCCATTTAATTTTAGTTTTTATTTTCTCAGTTGTTATTGACGATTAAGTTCAGTTATAAGTCAAAATGATCTATTTTAGCTAGAACTCAGTTAGAAAAATTTTAGAATTTTTTTAAAATAACAAAACCCATGAAAGATGGAATCTTTATTTCATTTCTCTGTAGATTTTCCGAGCATGCAAACTTAATATTTCATTTTGTCTTTTAATGAAAAATAAGAAATTTTTTGTAATATTTTGATATTATTGGCTATTTATTATGCTGAACAAATTGTTGTTCTTTGACTGAGATTGATAAATTTAATGAGGGATATCAGAGATCCTGAACATCCATATTCCTTAGAGCAGCTAAGTGTTCTTTCGGAGGAATCGATCACCGTCGATGACAAACTCGGTCGTATTCTGTGAGTTATGCTTAGCTATATTACAATTTCAGTTTTATGTAGCTGATAAATTTCAGATATGTGTGTGTGACCCTATAATACAATTTCAGAGAATTGGATGCAACTAATATAAAGCTCATAATTTTGTATTTCCCACTACTAAAATTTTTCATTTTCTTTTGAAAACTTCAGGATAACTTTCATAACCGTTCAACATTGCAGTAAGGCAACAGTGATTGGTCTTTGTCTGATAGTTAAACTAAAACATTACTTTCCTCCGCATTATAAGGTTGGTTTGCTTTTCTATTTAGAGTACTTGGTTGTATTTCACTCTACATGAATTATTGTTCTAATTTCTTTGCATTAAAATTCAAGTAATATTTATCTGTTTAATACTCAAAAGGCCTTTTGTTTCAAACGCCAAAGGTGAGCATATATAATTGATAGGCATCAAAATAAGCTGGTAGTTTATACTAGTATGATCGTTGTGCTAGAATAAGCAATTGAGGGTCCTAAATGATGTATCTCAAAGTATTCATTAATCTTGATTCTTATTACAGTTTTCACTGAATTCAATGGGGTATGTTAAAGTTTCAACTAAGTGCTTAGGTTTTATGTTCATTGTATCTTTGTATTGTTACTTAAAACTAATTGTAATTTGACCGGACGATGTACTATTGATTGGGAACTTTAATTAATGCATGGAAGTCATACAATTCAACTCTACTAAACTTTGTAGAAATGCGAATCAGTAGCTGGTATGGCTAAAGTGGCAGTATACTAACCTCGTTGAAACAAAGTCCTGAAATTCTGAAACTCTTTTTGTCTCTACTTTTTTCTCTCATTAAAGATAGTTTTTATAGAACTTGGCATCAATGTCTACAAGTTTGCATTGTACAAATTATTACAAGGCCTACCTACCATTTCTTTGTTTTGTTCATGACAACAACTCATTGTTGATATAAAGTTAATTCCCTTGTTTTACTTTTCAGTTTCAGTATTACAAGATTCCTAACCCAATCGAACATAGCATAGATTTTCACATATACACTGTTACTTAGTGACATGCTACAAAATGCTGCACAACAAAATAACAAAGCAGTCATGGGTTTTGGATCTTTTGACTGACTTTAACTCATATGTGTGGCAGTTGTTTGCATGTGTCCCAAAAGCCAGGTCCTTTGTTGACGAGTCTATTTGAGACAAAAGTTTGTAAATAATGCTAGAAATCATAGAATTAGTCTCTTTCATGTGGCTTTTTAATATTTTTATTTAGTTCATCTACATTGCATATATTAATTGTCTAGTTATTTGCTCATCCATGCACTTGATGATGCATTTTACAGGTTGACATCAAAGTATCTCCTGGATCTCATGCAAACGAGGAATCAGGTGAGGTTAAAGAAAACCTTAGGTGCCAGGAATATGAGATTAAAGGTCTTAGCACTAGTTAATGGTATTTTTCCATGGAAAGAGTAAATTCATCAGGGTAAGTTAAAGTACTAGCGCTTCACTCTAATCTGCAGGAGGAGGGGAGAGGAAGACAGTGGTTAAAAATGCTTAAAGAAGGGAAGTAATCAGTAAATCCTTTCCCTTGAGGCTATGCATCTTTACTCTTTGATAACATAGATGGTCTTTTACCTATAGAGATTAATGAATGTAACTTCTTCTATAAAGCACCTCTTGTTTCGAGTATTTTTGATGCAATAAATAAATTTCTAGTTGTGGGATATTGACATTTTTAATCATTAATTCTGTATTTGGAGCCACCCAGCTAATTCAGAAGCTGTGAAAAATGTTCTCTTTGTAGTTAACAAGCAGTTGAATGACAAAGAAAGAGTAGCTGCGGCGCTAGAGAATCAAACCTTCGCCAACTTGTAGATGAGTGCCTCTACTCCAATGAACTCTGACCAAGCATGTTGCATTACTGAAATACCAGTGTACAGGGGAGCATTACTAGCAATGTGTATTCAATACGAATATGGCTGTCTTCTTATGACTTGGCTATCTCTTCCTCAAATATACTCTGAGTTGCTTATTTTTACCTTCTTTTTTCTTTTTCTTTTGTTTTTTGGAAAAACTTTTGATTCGAGTATCAACTCCCCTCCGTTGAAATAATATCACATGAATATAAATACTAATAGAGTATTACATGGCATCATCACAAAGGACAGGAGTTGGTACTCCCGGAGTACCCAGAGTTTTTCTTAGGGGAAACTCCGTACTCCGAGTACTAACTCCCCGCTGGAGTGTCATGTAAGTAAAAATGAATGAAATATTATGTGGCATCATCTCAACGAAGGAAGTTGGTAATCGGGAGTACTTAGTTTTTCCGTTGGGGCGTTTGGTTAATTGTGGGTCCCCTTTTCAAAGCGTTGGTGCAAGACTCCTTTTCCGATGTAGTCTTTAAAAGGAAGCAAGTAAGTTCATAAATTGTCTAGCAAAATGAAAACAAAAATGGTTTTAAGAAATAATTTTATCATTGATTTATTAACTAAGTAATTATAGATTGAATTTATATATATATACATATATATATATATAAAGTCCTCATGGTAAATGGGAAAAGTCCACGTGACCGCTGAAGGAGGCTAAAATGTATTGAAGGGCCTGAAAGTGAATGGCTTGTTTGTCACCTGCTGTGCACAATTATTCGGAGGCTTGGACTTGGAGGAATTGTGACAATAACCATTGCGTGTCAAGCATCAACCCAATTAAGTTTTCAATCCTACCCTTTCAACAAGCCTTAAATGCCTGTTTATGTTTTGACTACAAAGATCTGTCAAGCAGAAAAATGAGGAATTTTAATGTGTTTATGGAAAAATAATTAACATATAGACTACAGTGTTTGCTCATCTTTAAGATAGATGACTAAGAAGAAACAAAATATTACATAAAAGAGGAAGTCACTCTCTTTCACACTCCCTCCCTCCTAGGCCACAGTTAGCAGTAAGTAGAATTGATATCTTTTATTAGCTTCAAGGCACTTAACTCAACCAACTAAAATCCCTATAAACTGGTTCTTCCTGGACTGCATTGTACATTATCTTTAGCTTCTTCATACAATATTAGGAAAAATCAGTTAACAGGTGTGGCAATGGGTATAGGCTCGGTACCACCTCTGGCCCCAAGTGGCCGTTTGTTTTGTGGCATGGCTTATCGTCAAACCCCAGAATTTGGCAGCTTCACATCGTCCTCAGCCATCATTCTTGAGAACTCCACATGGTCGTATTCTAAGGTGGCTTTTCCTCCCGACCTCGCTGGGAAGGTTATCGACGTCGAAAAATGTCTTCATGATCTCCACACTATCTTTATCTTTGGGGTAAGTAAACTTCACCTTCTGAAACGTCCTTGGATCCAGGAAGTACTTGACAGCCTACAGAAATGGAGTCACAAGGAAGTTGATCAGAGGAGAAATAGAGCCTAGCTGAAAATGTTTATAACTTCTATTCTATGATGTAATCACGCTATAAGACATGTAAATGTTATTGGGAAATGAATTTTGTGTATTTTATCTACACCTAAAAATCTTTGATGTATCTTTTGTAGAGCGAGTTCAATAAAAATATAATTTGGACTTTAAAATAGTAAGCAGAAACAAAGGACAAAGAGTAGGTTCCTGGTTCCACACCCCTTCCACCACAAAGGAAAGAGTAATCAAGAGTGAAGAGATGGAAATACTGAATTGCCTAGATGACGTCCATACACATCTCTCAGGTATGACATACAAAGTGCATATGAAATCATTGATTTGTAATGACTAAGCTAATGATCAAAACTAGCAGTTGAAGAAAATATCCTACTTTCAACCCCTGTTTTTGTCTAAAATTTTCATCCAAAGCAAACATAAAGGATAGTGATTTTCATTTGCTTCCTGCTTGTCACGAAGTTGATAGCTGCATTACATTAATTTTGATAAATAATGAATGGCGGCACTTTATTTTCAAGTATCAAGAAAATACAGTGCAATAATATTCAAATCAATAACCATTAGAAACTTATAGCCCAAAAAACGAGAGGAAACATTGAACTGTATCAATTATAAAATCTTAAATAAAATGACCAAAGAATAATGGAAGTGCAATAGGTCAAACCTTCCAGAATGCCTGAAAAATCCTTGGTGGATTATAAAGAAATGCCACAGCAAGCCTCCGGGTAGTGATTTTGCAGAATGTTTATAATATCACGGGCTGTCTTGACAGAGACACTGGTATTCAATGAAAATCCGGTGAAGTCTATCAACCATGACATCTGTTCTTGACCTTCAGGAAGGTTGAGGACAGCATTTTCTAGAAGATAGACTAAATGGCGGATATTGTCTACAGGCGAGTTTGTGTTCTGGAAAATGGTAAATTGAGATCTAAGAATTAATATACTAATTTACCAAGGCCTATGAACAGTGTACACTGACTTTTTCCTTTTTTTCTTTTTTTTTACTTTTGGGGGTGGCGGTGGTGTGTATGTTGGGGGTGTACAAACCTGCATCCCTGGCCTCATTATAAGAACGGGTCTCCCAAAATATCGTGAAAATTCGCCCTGGAAACTTTGCCGGTCTCACCTTCATGCGCTACTTCATGCTGAATAGTGAAATGTTTCTATCATAAGTGCAGGCTTGAAGAAAAATAAATAGACAAACAATTCAACAATTATCATCAATAACTGTTACAGATCATGGCCTTTCATAGCTCAACAAATATCATTTGCATATTGCTGAATGCTAAAATATTTTCAAAGATATGAAGTTCTTCATGGCTCAATCTTACGACATCTTGAATTGAAATTTCAACAAAATTGACTTACCATACAAACTTCTCTGATAATTAACTAAGCATTAATATATTATATCAGATATAGAAAACTGAGACTCCTCCCAGAGCTGAAAACTTAAACAACTTAAAAAGGAGAATGTGTAGTACAAGGAAGTGATCTGCAGATCATAAAAAGGAATACAAAATGCAATTCGAGAACACTAAGAGGGAAAATCACGCGCTAATATTTTAAGCTACATATTTGATGAACTAGAGAGCAAATCTTATACATGCAATTTTTACTTGGACAAAGTACAAAAGACAGGATGTAATTTTTGTCTATTGCAACAAAAGTTCCCCATTTACAGAATGTGATGAACTAAAGTAGAATGACAAATGACAAAAGAATCAATGACTAAAAAATAACAAAGAAAACAATGATACAATTGCACATTCATCTTACCCAACGGATTTCCTCAGGCTTATAAGTTGCCCTCCACCTAAGTGACTCTTCCAACATTTTCTTTGACTTATTAGCATTCCAGTTCCGAGCTTCTAAATATCTTTTGAGGCAGGCGTCCGTGCAGTACTCTTTAAACTACGTCCGGATAGGGAGCCAAGTGCATCCCTGAGCTCTTTGACCTGATTATAACATACTTCATTAATTTTTCTTGTTCACAAATTATCATGTAAGATTTTAAGGCCCTGATGGATAATCATCGTTGGCCTTCTAAAATATGGCATTATCACATTGAACACTAGGCTCTGAGGAGAGAAAAAGCAACTGAAGAATGCAAGATATTACCTTTGCCTCTTGTTGTGCAGAATCATCCTCATGATGATTCTGAGATTGCTTCTTCAGACGAAACATGTTGACCACCGGCAGAGTTCAAACTACAGATAAGAGTATGAAAAATTGTGAGTTAACTTCCCTTAATCTAATGATTGTACAATGAGGGCTAATGTAAAAATATCAGAAAGACCAAAGCAGATAAACAAAATAATATTCATCTAGCAAATAAACAAGGCAGTAACTAATACGGAACTCTCAAAAAAATCACATTCCTAATGGATACTGCCGAACAACGTTTTCACGTGACTTGTTTCCCGAACAGGTCGTCTCATTTGCGTAGAGTCTTCTATACAACGAATTGCGACCAGCCCAATATCGATGACCACGCCTATTTAAATATATACTATTAATTTATTGAAGGAAAATGGTAGGCTGTGCAAGTTTCAGCCGGCCAGCTCTGCCGCTGCTGTGCCATTCCGGTCAACTTTCTTTTGGAAAAATGATCACACAAATTTCAAATAAGGCCTTTAAATCAGATTCTTTATTTTTTTCAAAAATAAAAATGAGAGAGTCAACAAAGCAAAAAAAAATATATATATATATATATACTTTTCAGGGCTAGCATAAACATCAATATAATCCAATGGTTAGCCGAATAGCATTTTGGATACATATCCTAAATCAAAAACCTAATAGCATTATAGATCAAACAAAAGATCTGCAAAACCCAAGTCATAATTAAGTCATTAAAGTCCATCTCAGCTACTGCAGCTGAAGAATTTCTGTAACACATACATACATTCGGATCATAAAATCCCATTTCAAAAATCATCAAACGGATCCAAGTATGATTCCAAGTCACCTTCCCCCAAAAATCAATGTTTTTTTCTTCCAACTTTTTATCCGATTAGAAAGAGAAAAACAAATGTTTAGCTTGAGACCAAAAGAACAGATCTACTCCATTTCCCATAAAATTATATTTACACCATCCAAAATCAAATTAAAAAATTAATCAGAAAATCAGTTTTGCAATCAGCATAGAAATTCGAAATACAAAACATACCTTGTGCAGCAAGGGAAGGAACTCTTTGACCAACCTCTGCTATTAAACTGGCTTCGATGGAGAGCGAAGAGAGAGAGAGAGAGAGAGAGAGAGAGAGAGAGAGCGATTTCGTGCGTTATGGTCCTTCCACTAATGGCGTTTAATTTCCTTAAAGGAACCAGATGAGAAAGCCAGAGTTCGCGATTTGTGAGAATGAGTTTTCCCGGTTCCTAACTTTGCATTTTGTAGTGGGAAAATCCAAGCCAAGAGGACTGAAGTGGGCGTACTTTGTGAGACCACCAAAATTGGCTTTGGGATTCGTGGCCATAGGGCCTACCTACTCTCTTTCCCTCTATAGCACTTCCTATATTATTTAATGGAAAAATTTTATATTTTATATTAATACCTCTTAAATTTAAAATATAATTAAAATTATCTCTTTATTAATAAATATGATATAATTTTAGCTGTTTTAATATATTTCATCTATATTAAGGATCTAAGGTAAATGGATAAAAATAAATTAATTTAAATTATTTAGATAAAAAATATTTTTAAATTGCTTAATAAATATTATATTTAAAATAAAAATATCCTACTATATTTATGAGAGTTTAGGAGATTTTGATATTCATTTTAAAATTTAAAAATAATTTACTACTTTATATAAAGTTCAAAGTTATTATTACTAGTAACTCTTAATTATCATACTACTTTAGTATATAACTATATATATTTTGATTACTTTAGAAAAATATTATATATATATATATATATATATATTTT
>CM017584.2:1501441-1560681 GCA_007844105.2 Rhamnella rubrinervis | reverse complement strand
TTATAGTTTTTGCCCCCAACATCCCTATATGCAAGAGTATACCCAAGGTCAAGTACAATAGAGGGGGATATAAAAGGCTTAATATTCTCCTTGATACAAAGACCCTAAGAAGATAAGATCATGTAAAATAAGTTCTATGATTTCTATCACCTATGTTGCGAAGAAAAACAGTAAAGTAACTTGAAATTTCAGACATCCACAAGATAAGAAATCTAAGTAATATGAGCACAATCGATTATTTGCTTAACAGAGATACAGTAAACTCATAAACCACAAAATGAATTAAAACCACTTCATTTTAAAGCATTGATTTGCTAAGATTTCTAATTAGGGAGACAAGCACAATGAGATTCCCATTACCTGTATGCTAAAATTTCCCTTTCAAACACTACGCCATTTAATGTCTATCTATGCACATGTCGTATACATCCATGTAAGATTGTCACGTATATACATTATGCAAAGCTAAGAGAAACCTTAAATTCTTTAAATTACTTCAAATTACCAAAAACATAAGAACTAAGAAGCTTACTTTTGTAAGTGATGGTCTTGATGTTGAAGCCCTGTGGGGCTAATAACACTTGTATCCTCCCCATTAATCTTCAAGACAATCGTCGTCTTGCCAG
Source organism: Rhamnella rubrinervis (assembly GCA_007844105.2). Lineage (NCBI taxonomy): Eukaryota > Viridiplantae > Streptophyta > Magnoliopsida > Rosales > Rhamnaceae > Rhamnella > Rhamnella rubrinervis. The sequence goes on along the minus strand of CM017584.2, from coordinate 1,560,055 downwards.
AATTGTCAAGCCCACTGCACCAAAAATTCAATAATTACCTTAACTGAAAGATTTATTGAAACAATAAAAAGGAGGGCTTGTTGCATTTTGCATACACCAGATGAGAATGCGCATTTTCTTTCTTTCTTCTTGATTTTCCGAATGATACTGAGAAGCCCCATTACTCCAGTCCGATCACTTGATCCATCCACCAGAAACCAGACCTCCCAATGCCTTCGGTTTCCAAATTAAATCAACGATTTTCTTAACGTTGCTCCTATTTCTGCAAAGTTGGTGGCTGCTTGAAGACGTACGCCGCCTGCGAGTCCGCTGGCTCCCCTGCGCTTCAAGTTCAAGTCTCTTTACATACTTTTTTTTTTCTTTCTTTCTATTAGAAAATAATAATAATATATATTAGTAATATTATGGCCGATTGATACGCATTACGCAAGATATAAAAAGAATAGAATAGAACAGAATAGGAGGGAATACAGGATAAAAAGAGAATAGATCAGAATAATGTTAGGGCTATGATACCATAGGACCTCAAGTTTGGTAAATTTTAATCATTTTATATGAGCTGGAAAAATAGCATAATACCTTCTAATATTAAATTTTTATCGTTTAACTACTTAACATAGGATATTTAAAATAAAATAATATTAAAATTTATAAAATTAAATATTTTTTTCGCTCTCCTCTCTTCTCCTTCCCTCATATAAGTGTCATCTATAAATTTTTAAATTATAAACAAAATTTTGTATTTATGATTTTCTTCCCTTTTTCTTCTTTTTTTCTTTTCCCTTTTTTTTCTCCCGTGACCACCAACATTGACAGTTTTCTTTTTTTCTCCAATGACAAACACCGATGGTCTATAGAACCAAGTCGTCTCCCTCCACATCAATTGCTATCTCGTTGTCATTTGGTCCAACATAGGATAACCAACCCCAGATCATCTCATCCGAACCTATTATTTTGTGGTTAGCAAGTAATCAAAATTAGACAAGCTTGAAGAATCTCAACCATATGCAAGTACAAAAGCTTTACAAATTTGGATTTTTTAAATTTAATTATTATTTTTAGTTTATATTCCTATACTTTGGAAGCGTGAAGGAAGGAAATCAAAAAATTAAATGGCATACATATACTAGAACAACCTCTTATCCTTGTTTAGATTTGCTAATTGTTGGATCCATAAGCTTTATGGAATAAAGTATTTGAACTTCTTTTATTCTTTTATATGCAACTATATAATTTTCTATTGGACATGACTTTTTTATGTGATTTACTTGTGTTTTTTCTCAAAAAGAGTGAAGAGGGAAAGGAGATTTGGTTTTTTTGATTTTTTTTTTTTATACATATGAAAATGATTAGATTTAATTTTGATCGATTTATTTTTGGAGAAGTGCCGAGTTTAATTTTTGATGGTTTTGTTTTGGGAGAAGAATGGAAAAATAGAGAAATGAATCAGAGAGAGAGGAACGGTGAAGGAAAGGGTAGTGGGAGAGAAAGAGGAAAGGGAGACAAAGATAGAGAATTTTATAAATTTTGGTTTTTTACATTAGTATTTTTATTATAATTTTATGTTTTTAATTTCAAATAAATATTTAATAAAATTTTAAATGCAAAAAGTCATTGTACATGCCATGTTTTAGAGAGAAAATGTTTTAACTATACTGTTAAATATAAGAGCTTAGATGATATTATCTATATATATATAGGATAATTTAAAATAAGAGTAAATTACAGTAATTCAACCGATATAACCATAATGTTATCATTTGATGCGTACATTAAAAAATTTATTATTTAATATTTAAATAATAAAATACTTTTAAGTATATATTTATACTATATAATATATATTTGTATTAATATAATTTAACTAAGCGCTTTCATATTTTCCTTAAAAGTTATGTTATGATAATAATTTTTAAATATCAATTAAAATTTTTAAAAATATATTAATATTTTGTATCTTCTTGTTTAGCAAGAAAATATTTAATATCTACTATGATACCACTTATTTTTTCACCGTAAATATTATTTTCTATAATATTTGACAATTTTAAAAATAATTTTGTTAATGTAGTACTTAGAGCTTATTTTAATAACATTTTATGCTAGTTTATTAATGATGACAAATATAAAATAAAATCTTATTTTCTTTATAAACAAATAAAATAAAATTGATCCCTCAAATACATGAAGAATCAATATTTTTGTTTCTAAAAGTCCAAAAAGATTAAAAATCCAATAAAAGAAGAATAAATACGTTGAATGGATGATGAGTTTAGATAAGCAACTCAAATAAACATGTGATTAAGTAGTCAACAAACAATCTAAATAGAAACTAAGGCAAAAAAGGCGAGTTCATGAGCTTACTCTTTAAGGGGAAAACAAAAATTCAAGATCATATAAAAGTTTGATTAATTCAACAATTTCAACTAGAAGGCACATAAGGAACATTTTCATTCTACTGTTGTTGAACTTAAGCCTTCTTCTTCTGCCAGAGTTGGTCTAGTCCACTATTGCCTCCCTCAGCAGCCAGCTTCGCCATGCGTGGCATGCATCGCATGCCCCCCAATGCTGAGGGCCCACAAATTTTTTTAATATATATATATTATATTTATAAAATATATTTAGTATAATAAAATAATTAAAATTAAATATTTTAATAATACTCTATGGTTCCATATATATTTAAAATTAATATTTTAATAAATTATTTTTTAGATTATTATTTTTATAACTTTTTTATATTTTTATTGAATATAAATTATTACTTATATTTGTTATAGAAAATCGTAATTTTTGAGAATGCACCCTTCGTAATGCATCCCTCACCAAATTATTGAGGCCATATGTAAGTGAACGAACCATCGCCAAACTGCCGGGTCCATGGTACTAAGATGTGCATTCCATGTATGGGAATAGCGCCCATCGCCCAAACTGCCAAGTTTCTTAGCAATTTGGCCGAAGGGCATCTCTATACATAAGGGATGCATCCATCGACTAAACCTGCAGAGGATCTCGCCAGCCAGCTGCAGGGTGTATTTTCTCGGGGAAGGCAACCCTCGCATCGTGAGGCCTCTGTAATTGGGCGTAGGGTAAAATATCAAGGCCCCACATTTTTGACCGCCAAGCCCCCAAAATGTCGTATCGGCCCCTCGCCTCGCAAAAGGAAGAAAAGTTAGTGCCAAAACAATCAACATCTTAAACACTAAGAATCAAAGGCCAAGTCCAAGGATCAAAAAGATGCAATTGTACATAGAAAATATGAATTCAAGTATATAGCAAACTATGCAAAACATAAGCCCAGAAGCATACAGATTGCGTAACCAATAAAATCTGAAATGAGTTGCGCTTTTATGTCACTATAAAAGGAAATATTTAATAAATAAAAGAAAAAGAGATTCCAAAGGCAAACAGAAGCTAAATCGAAAGCAAAGAGCAAAATTGATACAACCTATAAAATGACAAGTTACATGTGGAGAAGATTTCGCGCATCGATGCTCTTGATTTACCCACATGCAAGCCAAACTAATTGCCATTACGAGAACTCTCCTCTACTAACAATTAACATACATTCTATAAGGCTAGGAATTTTATTAATCTCTCATAATCATAAAGGCAAAAAAAAAAAAAAAAAACAAGAACTTTGTGTTAGAGCTTGAACAAAAACACTCAGAAAAATTTAATGATGCATGCTCATTTTTATCATGCTTCAATTTCAATAGTGAATATGCATTTGATATTGGTTTCATTGCTAGTCATATCTAAGCATGTGATATCGATCAAACATAGAGCATGTAGGTTAGCAATTAATTTTTTTTATTTTATATATGAAGGTGCATAAAGTTTAGATTATGTAACATCCACCGCCATATAATTTTATACTCATGCTAACCTACATCCTCTATGCGGATCAAAAGTTATGATCTCCCCGCCTCCTACTCCTACTCTTTTTAATTTTACCGACATTGTTGGAAATTTATACTTTTTCTTTTTAACAAAACCTGTATTGCCTCTAATACATAAGATTGTAAACTTGTATGCCAATGTTGATAGGTTTTACTTTGCAAAACCAACTACTCGGATCAACGTAAAACACAGAGTCCGTAAAACACACACGAGCATAAACAAAATGAAAGTGTAAAACTAACACAAGAAATTTATAGTGGTTCACCCAATTTAATCTGAGCTACATCCACTGAGCTTAGGAAAGAAAGAGCCTCTCTACAGCTTCAAGTATGAAAATACACACCTCCAAAGCATAAAGTCACTCCACACATATACAATTACATATTCACAAGTAACACTCTCAAACTACGAAAATGTCCGAAAGGGAAACACAAAGAACCTAAACCGAGAGAAGACCAAAACCCTTATAGCCTACTCCTAGACTTGCATAGTAATCGAGATAAGAGAGGCTTTATGATAAAAGGAATCATGGAGCTACAAGGTGATTTCAACCAAGAATGAAGGGCTCGATTATATTCCAAATGATGACACAAGAATGGAAAACTCAAACATGCATAAATAATGACAAACAAAGACCGATGTTGCCGCTTCAATTTAGCCATCTGTAAATGTTGTTGTAGTCTCAAAACGACATTGTTCAAGTTAATCCAAGTCAATGATGTTGGAGCTTCACACAACCTTACAAACTCCACCTTGAAGCTTCAACATCCCCTCTTCAATCTCGACATTACTTCAACAGCAAATGTAAGACTTCAATTTCCTTCCTTCATTGCTTCAAGCAAGCTTCCTTACTTGCCAACTCATATGTAGCAAGTTCATACAATGTCCGAACTGGTACGCTAAAACTATTTTGGTCTCCATGTCCGCTAGATTGTCTTCAATGGAAATTTTTAAACTTGTACCATATTCTTTGCTATCCGATCTTTGACAAAATGATACTTAACATCCACGTGTTTTGTTTTTCATGATATATAGGATTCTTGCAAGTGAATGGCACTTTGGCTATCCGGAGTTGATAATCACTGACCATTTATCATTTTGATTTCACTTAAGATTCCTTTCAAGCAAATTGCTTCTTTAAAAGCGCCTCATTACTACCACATATTCGCCTCATAGATGAAAGAGCTACTAGGGGTTGAAGTTGGGATTTCCAGCTTATGTAGTTTCCTCCCAAAGTAAAATAGAAGGCGTAGTTGATTTTCTTGAACCCCACGTCCCTCGCAAAATCTAAATCCACATACCCTACAAGATCAAGTGCATCACATCTTTCAAATAACACAAGCCAACATTTAAAATGCTATTGATGTATTTTAATGTAAATTTAAGAGTCTGCCCGTGATCTTTCCTGTGATTAGACATAAATCTACTTGATAAAGAAATAGCAAAAAGACAAATCAGGTCTAGTACTAATTATGGAATACATCACAAGATTCAATAACATTAGCATATGGAATATTTTCCATCTAGAACACATTAAAATCAGAGAAGACATTGCATTTTAGACAATATAAAATGTCTAGCAAGAGGAATAGATATGAGGCTTAGCATTTAACAAACCAAATTTTGTAATATATTTGAGCGTAAGGAGATTGATGAATTTTCAACATGTTTCTAATCCTATCCCTTTCAATTGTCATGCCAAGAATTTTCTTTGCACTACCTAAGTCCTTCATATCAAATTTTGATTTTAATTGTTTTTTCAACTCATTAATTTTGGACTTAGATTGACTAATCAATAACATGTCATCAATATATAATAAGAGATATACATGAGAATTATTAGAATTCATAAAATAGAAACATGTATCATATTTACTCCTAGTAAAACCGATGCTCAAAACATACGTGTCAAATCGTTTATACCATTGCCTAGGTGATTGTTTTCGGCCACACAAAGACTTTTTAAGTAAGCACACATAATCAGGATGGTTATCATTAACAAATCCAGAAGGTTGAGACATGTAAATATTTTGATCCAATTCACCATGCAAGAAAGCAGTTTTAACGTCTAACTGCTCGAAGTTCTAAATTAAAATGCTAACTATAGCTAACATCATACCAATAGTTTTAAATTTCACAACATGAGAAAATATTTCAAGATAATCTACCCTCCCTTTGAGTGTACCTTTAGCTACCTAACGTGCCTTATATATAATAAGGTCAAAGGGTGTTATACATTTTTAGCTTATGGATCCATTTGCATTGTATCACTTCTACTTGTCGAGTTTAGGAACTAAGATCCAAGTTCCATTTGCCTCGGAGTGAAGACATTTCATCTTCCACGCCGATTTCCATCTCTATTTTTCACTTGAGTGAAGAGCTTCTTCATAATCACTGGTTCCTCAACTCTCACACTTTCGTGCATTAGTGCATTGAACACTAAATCAGCTTATGTAGCGCGTGGAAGGTCTCCTCTCCTTCTTGCTCTATCACGCTGGAGTTGATAGTCTCAATTCATCCCGCGATTTTGTTTATAGTGTTCTTCTTGGTTTTGATCTTCTAATTGATTTTCTTCTTGAATGTCATCGAGTACTGTGTAGTTTCTTGATTAGTGTCTTGAACTTGTCCTCGAGGCTATTGGTCTTGGTTTGTGTCTAGCTCCACCTCAAATTGTGTAACCCTAGTAAAATGAGATCCGTGGAATCATTGCTTTTGTATCCACCATGGTTAGTAGCTTTGCAAGAAAAAACAGCTTTCATTAAACACAACATCCCCCGCTAACAATGATTTTAACCCCCTTACGCTTTATCCCATAACTTGTAACCTTTGGTACCTTTTGGTACCCAACAAGCACACATCTACATGACCTTGCATCCAAATTTCCATCCGACTTATGAAAATGCTTCACAATCAATGACCCTTTAAGTGTTTCAAATCTGATTTTCTACCCATCCACTTTTCTTCGTGGCATTTAAATTGAATTGCACTTGAGGGACTCATATTTACAAGGTATGTCACATAATTTACTAATTCCCCCAAAAGATTTAGGTACCCTGGATGTAAACAAGATGCATTTGACCATATCTAATAGAGTCCTATTCATCCTTCAGCTACCCCGCTTTATCGGTGTGTTAGAAATGGTTTTGTGCCTAAGTATACCATGCTCCCTACAAAACTCATCAAAGGCATTACAAAACTCAAGTCTATTATCCGTCCTAAGGCACCCTTTTTCAGCTTTGATTTTCAACCAAAATTTTCCAATTTTAAAGTGGTATAGGTTTGATCTTCGATTTAAGCTAGAATACCCAAACTTTTCTACCGTAATAATCAACAATAGACAAAAATACTAATTACCCTTCATGAGTTGAGACCTTTGTAGGTCCCCATAGTCTCAGATGCAAGTATTCTAGGCATGCCTTCACCGCGAAGTTCCTATGGAAACTCAACCCTGTTGCTTGCCTAGAACACAAGTCAGTGAAAATCAAGCAACCGGATAGGAGCATTACCAAATAGACCTTGTCCTGCTCAAGATATGAATCTTTATGGCTCATATAGCCCATTCTTAAGTGTCATATACTTATCATATCTTAGTTAGAAACAAGTGCAAGATCTATGCAAGTTAATGAATGATAAGATTCATTTAAAACATATAAGCCATTCCGCTTTGTTCCAGCTTAAAACCACACAATTATTCTTAATAATTTGCATGCAACCAGATTGTGCTTTATACCGTAAAACCAGTTTCATCCAATGTTCCTAAGGAAATCAAATTTCTTTTTAAACCAGAACAAATTTGACATTAGTTAATAACCGTGTTTTTCCATCATGCAATTTCAAAGGAATATTTCAATACCACGCACATCATAAATATCATATCATTACATATATACAGCCCAAATTCATTGCAATCAAAATTGTTAAACCAATCTCTATTCGACTCATATGAAAAGAACAACCAAAATCCAATATCCATTTATTCAAAGATTAAAAAAACAGCTAAGACCTGCAAAACAAGCATTATTTCCATATTTCCCAAAGTACTAGCCTCTTGTTGCTTTCTAAGATATTCATAGCAATATCTTTTAATGCGCCCCTTTTTTCCACAATGAAAGCATTTCTATTCAGCCTTTGGTTTTGCCTTTTTTCCTTGTTTTTCCTTTAGAATTACTACTATCAAGATGGTCATGAGTGTTTTTCTTCTTTCTCCTCTTACCCCTAGCATACGATTGCTACCATTTTTCTTACTTGCATTAAGCTCAAGGTCTCTAGATTTAATACGGAAATGATCAATTCTAGGCTAGGTATAGTACCCGTAATCGTAAAGCATTTTTACAACTTGGTATTCAAGAAGCAAAGAATTTAAAAGTATCATGGCCTCACCGAAATCACCTAGTGCTTGATTAGTCCCTTTAACAAGAACGCCAACTTAGTAAACTCATCTATGTTTTCATCCATGGTTTTTGTGCTATCCATCTTAAAGTTAAACAACATGCTTTTCAAAAAACTAAATTTGGAGTAGCAACAACAAAAAGAACAAAGAGTTTAATTTTTCCAGATCAATAGAGTATTCATACCGGCCCACCTTGGATCATAGTATCAACAAGGTGCATGAAGATTAGGTCAAGGCCTCCTCCGATTTCGACGCTTTAACCAACCGCCGCCATCCCACTTTGACTCGCCCCGTTTCAAAAGTAATCGCAACGCTATGGTATGACAAGTATACCCACATCCTCTCTTCTAACTTCCATAGTCACTTTTTAGTCGAACACACTCATTTCCAACCGTGAGGTATTCATCTTCCTCGTGAGAATAAAAGCCTTAAAACCTGCACTCAATTTCTAACCGATTTTGACCTAACCCTAGGAACTCTTTCTAACCGAGCTCTGATACCACAAATAGGTTTTACTTTGGAAAACCAACAACTCATATCAACGTAGATAGAAAACACGAGTTCGTAAACACACACGAGCATAAATAAAATGAAAGCGTAAAGAGAACACAAAGAAATTTATAGTGGTTCACCTAACTAACTGAAGTTATATCCACTCAGCTCGTGAAAGAAAGAGTCCTCTGCACTATTTCAAGTCTGAAAATACACCCTCCAGTACAAAGTCACTCCCTCACACATACAATTATAGATTCATAAGTAACACTTCGCACTAGAAAATGTCCGAAGGAAATCTAAAATCTAAATCAAGATAGAATACCGTAAACCCTAGCGCTACCCCGGACTTGCACAGTAATCGAGACAAGAGAGGCTTTATGATAAAAGGAATCTGATAGAGCTACAGTGGTGATTGCAACCAGTTTGAATGAAGGGCTCTCATTATATTCTAGATGATGACACAGTAACGGAAAAAACTCAAACGGTCATAAATAAGGACAAACGGCGATGGTTGACGCTTCAATTTGGCCATCCGAATAGTGTCAGAGTCCCAAAATGACATCGCTCAAGTTAACCCAAGTCAATGATGTTGGAGCTTCACAGAGCTACAAATGCCATTATACTCCTCCAATACCCTACACCTAATATACAATGTTATAACCTCCCACGCTTTTCTCCACTAATAAAGCCCATATATCAATATTGGAAACAAATCTTGTCGACGATTTATTAATCATATCTAACCAAGTTAACTTAAATGCAAAGATTGTGTTGAAGTAAAATACTATCTAAGCAAATCTAAGCATCATATATGCATCATATATGCAAAGATTGTGTTGAAGTAAAATACTAAGGAAACATATAAAACTGCGCATGAGAGTATAGTGAGCATGGTGGTAGGGAAATCACAGAGCTACAATTGGAAGATAGTTACAAATATGGAAGGAAATTAACAATCCTAATGGCAAATTTCCTCTTCTTCATTTGACACTAAATTTACATGGTGATTTAAATTTTCAAACAACTTTCACAATTTTAAGTCAATCCAATATATAAGTTTTTTTCAACACCTAATAAAACCAAATTTATCATAAAAAAAATATAAATCTATATTTTCTATAGTTAGAAAACAGCAATCAAACTACAAAACCAAAAAAATAAAAATATATGACCATGAACAAAAATTGGGTAATTATCAAGAATGCCTACCCATAACCCCTAAAAGCTTAAAATACTTATGTTCAATAATTTATTCAAAATTGACACTTAATCTTTTCCTTTACCCAAAATACATTTGGCATTAGAACTTCCTCTCTCTCTTGTTTCCTCTGCGATTCTCTCTAGTTCTCGATCATTATCATATCCTGAAATTTCACCGCCGCCGTCATCATAAACTTCCTAAATGGCATCGAGAAAGGTACCAGCTGCAACTAAAAGATTGCAATCCCAAATGCAGGTTGTCTCAAATAATAATTTTTCGAAGTCCGAGATCGATCCATAAAGAATTGATGAAGAAGGTATTGTTATACAAATTAAGATGGTAAAAAGATTTTTTAAGTTTAGGGGATCCACTCTTGGCATATATATTAAGTATAAGATTAATTCGCTTTATAACTCAATTGAAATACACACATAATAGAAATTTTAATCGAAAATATAACATTTAAAGTTCATTTGTAGTTATATATGTTTTGTATTATATTTACTTTTAATTATCAAATAACATCAACACATGTGAATGTGCTCAAGTATTCATCAGGTCAATATCTTTTCAACAATGAATCAAGATCCCCATTTTACAAAGAGGTTTTTAAATTAATTTAAAATAAATACAAAACATATGATAACAATTTTATAATATAAACATTAAAACTCAAGAAGGAGATTAATTTAACATTATTTCATTACCAAGAGTTTCACCCTTTTACTCCAACAAAACAAAGTTTAGTTACTTATACTAAAGAAAGAAGAAAAAGAAGAAGGGATGAACATAAATTTCATTTGAAAAAAGAGAATTATAACACGAGAGAAACAAAAGATACAAGAGTATGGTCTTGATCTCTACACTAAGATCCTTCAAATGAGTAGCCAATGCAGGTATTTATAGAACATTAAGGGTGGTGGTAAATGCCAAAGGACTTGTATGAAGGTGGAGATTAGGTTAGGTTGAGTTGAAAATTCATATCACTTGTCTCCCCACTTGCACCGCCATATCACATTGAATTTGGTGGATTTAGCATTTTTTCAAAAATTAATACTATAGGCATAACCCTTAACTTTCTAGAACATCAAAAATAATCGTATTTGGGTCAAGATTGAGTGATACGCCCAAATACGTAAACACATCATGGCCTTTGGGTGCTAAACATTGCATTATGGCCTAAATATAACCCACTAAACTTCTAAATGGGTTTTGTTAATAACTACAATATTGTGGTGCATTAAGTCCTCTTTCCATTACATTAAGAATCACCTTAATTAGCATTCTAGATTGAGAGATATACCCATTTTATTAAACCTACATAAAAATATACATTTCAATTTATTTTTACTTTTAAACTTAAACTTAAAGAAATTATTTAAACAAAAGAAATTAATGATACTTTTAAATGTACAATGATGATTTAAACTTCAATAAATATACACTTTCAAGTGCTCATCACAACCCCCAAACAGCTTATTACTAGTCCCTAATAATACAAGCGTCACGATTAGTAGAAATCACAAAATTAATCACTATTTTCTTCCTTTGATCAATTCAATTAAACAAACTCTTACTTATCTAGTTATTGTTAAACTCTTTTTGGTGCTCATTTTCACATATATATTGAGCTATTTATAACAATGGCAAAAATCAGTTTCAATGCTTTGTTTTAAAGTTACTTCTTTGGGCAGGGGTTTATTTATTTATCAATCTTTTTTTTTTTTTTTTTATAAATAAACTAAATCTTTAACTAAGGCAACGAAGTTTTGGGCTAACGACTCTCGGACCAATTGGTCTTAGGGCATTAGGTGTTAATACTCGAAGTGCAGATACTTATTTATTTTTGTAAACAAGTGCAATGTTTGATACCCTTAAACTTTCTACTTAACCTCTGTATCGAGCTTTAGACCAATAACTCCCAAACCAATTGGTTATAGGGTATTAGGTATTGAGACATCTCTACGAGTTTAATTGCTCAGGTTAAGGAGGTTACGAAATCAAACTTTATCCACAATTATTATTTTTTTAATAATTAAAGTACCCCTTTCCTTAGTTGTTCTCTTTTAGCAAAGTAAATGAATAAAATTATTGCAACATTTTAATATTTTTACAACCCACAATAATGTGTATAAGTGTGTGTGTGAAAGAAAGTTTATCAATATTTGAAAATAGCTAGATAAATAAAGATATGAGAGTTTATAGACTTGAATCTTTTATAGAGAATCAAATGATAAAACTTTGTTACTTCTACAAATCAAAACAAAATAGTAACCTCCCTCCTTAGATGCGTCTCAAAAGTAAAATTACTACTTACTCGGTCATGCTTAATTGGTTTTAGTTACAGCAAGTTAGTTAGTTAGCTATCTAATTTTTTTTTAATTTTTAAAAAACTCCTACCTACAACTAGATTTCAACATTGTCCTCAATGTTTAAATATAGATAGAAAAAAAAACAAGAAGATGTTACATGATACAGTATTTATTGAAAAGAGAAACCTAACATGAGCTTAAACAAAAATAAAATGCTGTAAGTAAAACCAAAGGATAAGGAAGTTATAAACTAAGTGTCAGATCAGACCTTCACTTTTTCGCTTCGTTCAGACCAATCTAGCTAAACCATTCTTGGATCGTTCATGTATACGAAACATTGTAGTTGATCAATTAATTCATCAGATAAGATAGAAATAAGAATTTGTTGTATCGAATGAGAGACAAAATTCTATTCCACAAAGATAATCAAGAAAAGTTAACAAACCATCAAAAAAATTATTGACATTCAACAAACCTATGGGTTTACGATGGATGTTCATTTGGGACCAAGAGACCATTTGAAAAATTTCTTCCAAAGTACCATAGCCACCAGGTAAAGCAATGAATGCATCAGATTTTTCAAGCATTTTAAATATTCGTTCATGCATGGTTGATACTTATATTTCCCTCTCAACTGTCATCCCAGTGATATTTGGTGTAGTTAAAACTCTAAGAATGATACCTAAAAGATTACTTCCTCTCACATGTGCAACTAAGGATATAGCCCTCATTAAGCCAAGACTACATCCCTCAAATACTAAATGAATCTTTTTTCAGCAACCTCAAAGGGGTGTATGCAGCTTTTAGAAACTCTCTATCTTTCCTAGGACTTGATTTACAAAATACACAAATATTTATGAATTGACAAATATAAGCTCCCTCCATCTCGACCTTTCAATGACAAAAACTTGGATTGTGATGAAGAGAATGAGGTGTTTAAATAGGTAAAGAGGCCATGGAATAATATAAAATGCAATGATGATACCTATATGGGTAGGTCAGCTATGTGCAGACAAGGTTGACAACTAAAACACAAAAAGTTTTTTTTTTTAAAAAAAAAAACCCAAATAATGACATGCATGTAGTTGTGATTGTGGCTCATATTTTCCTCTAGTTAAATGCCTTCTATGAGTCGAGGATATGCTTCCCATCCAATTTCCTTATAAATTGGCAAACAGTGTTTTTTAGAGTTAGATTCCCAAGACTGCAATGTTGTTGCTCATCCTTGAAAAGATTCCACAAATTAAGAAGTTCTCGATGTACAACTTCACAAGGATGCATCTCAAGAGTCAATAAGATATCATTCGGTGACTCTTACTCATTCATCCTTAATAAATTTTATTTTATCTTCTCGATTAATGGAAACCATTCCTAAAGAACGACATCGCTTTTGCAAGTCCATGCGTGCATAATTGTGACACACTTGCATTCTTTTGCTTTTCTCCTTTTAGAATATGAACTCTTACCCATGCCAGGCATGTATGGAGCAAACGAATTTGAAGATTCACCAGCCAATCAAATCTTGGCCTCAATTATCCAGCGTATATCTCCAGACATCCCCTTGTCCATTAACATTCTCAATCTTGCACACCTGGCTCTATAAATTTTTGTTATAGCATTGTGAGGAAGGAAAGGAAAGCATTTTTCAAATTTGTAAGAGTGACATCCATTGTAAGAAGAAAAGGGATCGTTATTATGGAAAATTAAAAATAAACCGATTTGAAAAGTGCAGTCAGTTATCCATCAACTTGGGAACAAAATGATCAAACCATGAATATCCTGCAATCAAAATAATAAAAGAAATTAAAAAGAAACACAAGGGTCGAAGGGGAAACAATTGACCATTATTATGTTTCATAACAAGGGTCAGAAAGGGAAATAATTTTTTTATTAAAAACATGATTTTCTAAAAATTGTTTGAGTCTTTGTCCATTTGCCTTAAACACGTACTATTTTTAAGATTATCAATATCAACACTCCATATGAATATACATGTTTAACAATGAATGAACCAGTCCACCTTGATCTTAATTTTCTAGAAATATATGAAGTCAAGAATTATAAAGTAAAACCTTTTGACCAACATCAAATGCTTTTCCAAAATTATTTTGTCATGAAAAACTTTGATTCTAACTTTTGAATTTTCAATTCTCATATGCATCATTTCTCAATTCTTCAAGTTCACTTATTTGTAACTTTAAGTAATTTGCATACATCATCAAGGTTTGAATTGAAGACTTTAATGGCCCAATAAGCTTTATGTTTAAGTTCCACGTAAATGATATGGTTTTCCATAGACTAGCCTTACGAACATGGTTTTCCAACTTGGGGTATGCCCAAAGTGTATCATTTAGTCTTAAAGACCAATCTTTACGATTTGGACTAATCGCTTTTTCTAAAATTTACTTTATCTCCCTATTTACAAGTTCTACTTGTCCATTTGATGAGTGATAAGGGGTAGCAACTTTGTGTGTGATTCCATATTTTTTCATCAAATATTCAAAGGGTTTATTACAAAAATGTGTTCCCCATCATTTAAAATGGCTCGAGGAATTCCAAAGCGACTTAAAATATATTCTTTTAAAAATTTAATCATGTTTTATGATCATTATTTTGAGTTGGAATTGCCTCTATCAATTTTGAAACATAATCTACTGCTACCAATATATACAAAACCAAATGATGGTGTAAATGGTAGCATGAAATCTATACCCCAACAATAAAAAATTTTAATAACAAGAATAGGACTTAATGGCATCATGTTTCTTTTTAAATGGATCATAATCATTGACAATTGTCACATGTTTTGTAAAATGCATGTGTGTCTTTGAATAATGTGGGCCAATAAAATCCACATTACAAAATTTTTGCAGCCGTTTTCTTTAAAGAAAAATGACCTCGCATGCTTATGAATGACAAAATTTATAATGCTACTTACCTCATGGTGGCTACACATCTACAAAATATCTTATCGAACAATACTTAAACAGATAAGGTCATCCCAATAAAAGTTTTTACCTTGGTTAAAAACTTTCTTTTATATTGAAGTCCAAAATTTTGGGATTTGACTTGTGACAAGAAAATTGGCAATGTCAACAAACCATGGTAAGTTCGAAATACTAAAAAGTTGTTCATCGGGAAAAGTGTCATTAATCGGTGCAGAGTCTAAGGTTTCATCACAAATAAATCTTGATAAATGATCAGCCACAACATTTTCAACTCCCTTTTTATCTCGAATAGTGATAGAAAACTCTTGAAGTAAAAGAATCCACCTAATCAATCTAGGTTTGGCATCTTTCTTGGAAAAAGATATTTCAAAGCTGCATGAGCACTAAAGATAACAATTGGCGAGCTAACAAGATAAGATCTAAATTTATCCAATACAAATACTACAGCAAATAATTCCTTTTTGGTGGCGGAATAGTTTAATTGAGTACTATTTAGGGTTTTACTTGCATAACAAATGACATAAGGTTTCTTATCTTTTCTTTGTCCTAGTACCGCTCCAACAACATAATCACTTGCATCACACATTATTTCAAAAGGTAAAAACCAATTTATAGGTTGCATGATAGGAGTAGAAGTAAGCATACTTTTAAGCTTAACAAAACCTTTTTATAATTTTCTGTCCATTAAAAAATAGTATCTTTTGATAGAAGGTTACTTAAAGGTCTAGATATTATACTAAAATCTTTAATAAACCTTCTATAAAAACCAGCATGTCCCAAAAATGATCTAACATCTTTATTATATTTTGGTGTTGGCGAGTTGGAAATCAATTTAATTTTAGATTTGTCTACCTCAATTCCTTTTGATGAAACGATATGTCCAAGGACAATACTAGTTCTCACCATGAAGTGATATTTTTTCCAATTGAGCACAAGATTCTTCTCTTCACACGTAATCAAAATGTTTTTCAAGTTAAATAAGCAATCATCAAATGAGTTACCAAACACAGAAAAACCATCCATGAAAACTTTAAGAAAACGTTCAACTATATCACTAAAAATGTTGAGCATGTATCTTTGAAATTTAGCAAGTGCATTACACAATCCAAAAGGCATTCTACGATATGCAAAAGTTCCAAATGGACGTAAATGTGGTCTTCTCTTGATCTTCAGGTGCAATTGCAATTTGATTATATCTAGAATACCCATATAAGAAACAGTAAAATTTAAGTCCTGAAACCTTTTCTAATATTTGATCCATAAAAGGTAGAGGAAAATGATCTTTCCTAGTCATTGAGTTAAGTTTTCTATAGTCAATACACATGCGCCAACCAGTAATAGTCCTAGTTGGAATTAACTCATTATTTTTATTTTTTACTACAGTAACTTCAGATTTCTTAGGGACAATTTGTGTAGGACTTACCCATTTACTATCAGAAATAGGATAAATGATTCAATTATCAAAAAGTTTAATGACTTCATTTCTCACTACCTCTTTCATATTTGGATTAAGTCTTTGTATTTCTCTGAGGGTTTAGCATTCTCCTCTAAATAAATCTTATGTGTGCAAATGAGAGGATTAATTCCCTTTAAATCAGCTATTGTCCATCCCAATGCATTTTTATGGATTTTCAAAGTTTGTATCAACTTACCTTTTGGAGTGTGTCAAGTTTGGAAGAAATTATTACGAAAATGTTTCATTCTCACCCAAAAGGAGTATTTTAGATTAGATGGCAATGACTTCAAATCAAGTTTTGGTGGTTGAACACTTGAATGTATGGGAATATTAGATCGCAATGGCAGCTCTTTGAATTTTAGTCTCCAACCATTTGATTTTGGTTCCTAAAATGTATTCAATAAAGAAAGCATATGTGAAATTTTAGAGTTTATATTGAATGGAAATTCATTAGAGATAATTAAACATGCTTCTAAAGGATCAGATGAAAAAGTAGAGATAAATTGTTCATACACAACTTCATTAATAAAATCAACTTCATGCACATCACTGTTATCTCTAGGTTGTTTGCAAATATTAAACATATTCATTTCCAAAGTCATATTACCAAACGAAAGTTTCCAAATTTTATTTCTACAATTGACTATAGCATTTGAAGTAGTAAGAAATGGATATTTTAAAATGACAGGTATTTGAGCTTTAGCAATTAAAACAGGATGTGTATCTAAAACTATAAAATCCACAGGATAGTAGAATTTATCAATTTGAACACAAACATCCTCTATAATTCCTCTTGAAATTTTAACTGAAAGATCAGCAAGTTGAAGTGTTGTTGCTGTAGATTTCAATTTTCTCAATCTAACTATTCATAAACAGAGAAAGGTAAAAGATTAACATTTGCACTAAGATCAAGAATTTCCAATAATACATGTAATTGTTGGAGAACCAGGATCTTTATATTTAGGTGGAGTGTTTTGTTGGATGATAGAACTCACATTTTCATTTAAAAATGTTTTCTTTTGTACATGCAATTTCCTTTTGACAGTGCATAAATCTTTCAAAAATTTGGCATAAGATGGAATTTGATTTATTACATCCAACAAAGAAATATTAACCTTTACTTACTTCAAAACTTCAAAAATTTCAAAAATTTTATTTAAATTTTTAATTGGCTCTAATTTTTTAGGAAAATGTCCAGAAAATAAACTTTTATCCCTAAGAATTTAAGTTCATCATGCTTACCGTCATCCTTACCATTATGTTTTGGTTCCGGGAGCGCATTCTTTTCGTGGTCTTTGGATGTAATAGTTTTGTTAATAACTTTTCCACTTCAAAGAGTTGTAATGTAATTAACATTTTCAGGTTGACTCTCACTTGAAGTAGAGACATGATATTGGTTAATAGGATTAGGTTGAGGTTGAAAAGGAAACTTACATTTTTCTTGAGTTTGCAAAGATGAAGTCCAAAAGAAAGTATGCTCTTGATCTCATTGATAGCTTTTGAAGTTTGATTGTTGATGTTTGTTTGGCCTTAAATAAATGCTTGCATTGTTTCCTCATGATTTTTCGATAGTGATGATGCATATGGAGAAATATTTGGCATACATTGAGGCATGTGTGAGTATTGTTGTCATTCCTCCAATCAAGTTCGGATGGTTCCTCCATCCACGATTGTATGAATCTGAAAAACAAGGCGTAAATGGCTTTTCAAAATTATTCATAACATTTACTTGTTCATGTACAACTTCTTTAAAACAGAAATTTTGGACACTCATTTGTTAAGTATCCAAAATCATCACAAACACCACAAATTTTTCATTTTGCAGATTTGATTTCTTTTACTTTCGTTAATTTCATGGCTTCAATCTTTCTAGCTAAACTAACGAACCTAGCATTTAGATCATCTTCTTGGCTAATATTATATTTTTCTTTATTAGCACTTGCAAGATTCGATTTAATTGAATTTTCAGATGGATTAGTACTATGCCAAGAGGGAATTCTTAGCCATGTGATCCAAATATTCTAAGGCTTCTTCGGTTCTTTATCAAGGAACTCATCATTGCACATTGTTTCTAAAATTATTTAGTTTCATATGTTAACCTTTCATAAAAAACTTATAGTGCGTTATTTTTCAAAACCATGATATGGGCAAGAATTTAAAAATCTTTAAAACGTTCCCAACATTGAAAATATGCTTCATTTGAATTTTGAGAAAAATTTTGGATTTGTCTTTTCAAAGCATTTGTTTTGTGTGTTGGAAAAAAAATTTTTAAAAATTCACCTTGCATTTCTTGTCATGTACTAATTGACCTTGGTTTCAAAGAGTCAAGCTAAGTTTGTGCTTTATCTTTCAAAGAAATAGGAAATAATTTAAGCTTAACAATCTTTTCAGTGCAATTTTGATCATTAAATATGGCAGACACTTCCTCAAATTCCTTAAGATGCAAATATGGACTCTCAAATTCTAAGCCATGAAAATTAGGAAGTAATGAAATCATACCCGTCTTAAATTTGAAATTGTTGGCATTAAGTAGAAAGATAAAACATGATGGACTAAAATTTCTAGGAGGTTGTAAATATTCACGCATGGTTTGTAACGGTTGATTTTCATGTTCATCATACACACTTTCATTTTCAGCCATTGTATCAATTGCGTGTGAATGTGGAGATGGTCTAAACAAATCAATATGCAAAGTACCAGGATTAATTTTAACCAAACGACCAGAATTTGAATTACGGTACCAATTGAGTATGAAAATTAAAATTAAAATATGAAAAGAAACTAACAAGAGTTAGGAAGCATAGTCTTCCAAGATATTTATGAAAAGGAATATATATATATATATATATATATATATATATATATAAATAAACAAATATTAGGAGGCTTGACCTTCCATGATATTTAACAACAACAAACAAGTAGACAATATAAAAAATAAAAATGAACAAAGACTAGAAGGCTTGGCCTTCCATGACATTTAGAAATAATAAACAAGTATGCGGTATAATAAAACTAGAAGATTGCAATCCCAAGTGCAAGTTGTCTCAAGTAATAATTTTTCGAGAGTCCGAAGTCAATCCGTAAAGAATTGATGAAGAAGGTATTGCTATACAAATTAATATGGTAAAAAGATTTGCTAGGGTTAGGGGATCCACTCTTAGCATATAAATTAAGTACAAGATTAATTCGTTTTATAAATCAATTGAAATACACGCATAATAGAAATTCCAATCGGAAAATATAACATTTAAAGTTCATTTTTAGTTATATATGTTTTGTATTATATTTACTTTTAATTATCAAATAACATCAACACATGTAAATAGGTTCAAGCATTCATTGTGTCAATATCTTCTCAACAATGAATCAAGATCCCCACTTTATAATGTGATTTTCTAAATTAATTAAAACAAATATAAAATATATGATAACAATTTTATAATATAAATATTAAAGCTCAAGAAGGAGATTAATCTAATATTATCTCATTACCAAGAGTTTCACCCTTTTACCCCAACAAAACAAAGTTTAGTTACTCATACTAAAGAAAGAAGAAAAAAAGAAGAAGGTGATGAACATAAATTTCATTTAGAACAAAAGAGAATTACAACAAGAGAGAAACAAAATATACAAGAGTATGGTCTTGATCTCTACACCAAGATGCCTCAAATAAGTAGCCAATGTAGATATTTATAGAACAATAAGGGTAGTAAATGCCAAAGGACTTGTATGAAGGTGGATATTAGGTTAGGTTGAGTTAAAAATTCATATCATACATGTCTCCCCACTTGCACTGGTCATATCACATTGAATTCTGTGGATTTAACCTTTTTTAAAAAAATTAATATTATAGGCGAATCCCTTAACTTTCCAGAACATCAAGAAATACTGTATTTGGGTCAGTATTAAGTGAGATACGGCCCAAATATATAAACATATTGGGCTGGTCTTTGGGTGTTGAACAGTTGCATTGTGACCCAAATATGACCCACTAAACTTCTAAACTAGGCTTTGTTAATAACTACAATGTTATAGTGCATTAAGTCCTCTTTCCATTGCATTAAGAATCACCTTAATTAGCCTTCTAGATTGAGAGATACGCCTATTTTATTAAACGTACATAAAAAATACACATTTCAATTTATTTTTACTGAATTTAAACTTAAAGGAATTGCTTAAACAAGAGGAATTAATGATACTTTTAAGTATACAATGATGATTTAAACTTCAATAAATATACACTTTCGAGTGCTCATCAGCACCTGCAAAGAAAAATGCTCCAAGCTCTGAAAGGTCAAAGACCCAACCTGCTTCTTCAACTAAGAAAACTCCACCTCCACCTTCACAAATGAAGACTGTAAGTAAAGTATTACTCGTCCCACCATTGCCCGTGGCACTCAAGTCGATCATCTCCCACCATTGAAGTCCCTTCCACTAAAGCTATACTTGTAAGTCAATTAAGTTAATTTGTATAATTTAGGTTTGAGAAAAAAAAAATTTAGGGCGAAAAATTTTAATATTATGAAAAATTGATTTTTTTTTAATATCATGAAAATTGATTTTTTTATTGAATATGTAATTCATGCTCTTGATAATGCGATGGGCATAGGATGCTGCATTCAATTGTTGTCATTTGTTCATGGGATATGTTACCGATGGTTGTAGGTTGTAAAAATTAATTTTTTTCATTTTCAAGTTTGGATTTTAATAGTAAAGGTTCAATAATTCATGTCAATTGTATTGCCCTGCATATGAAAGAAAAATGTTCAATGAATTATTATGATTTGTATTCTTATTTGGATAATTTGTTGATGTGATAAAATTGGCTGAAAAACTGATGCCTCACCAATTCAAGTTATCTCACTACTTTTTGCAAGGTCCGCTACTATGGGCAATGCATAAGTTTTGTTGCATGAACTACGTTCTCAACAATAGTAGTGAGTACTTCCTTAAAGTAGTGAGACATTTTTCAAGAGCTTAATCAACACATTGAAAAATATTTCACTACAAGTATTGAGAGCTCAATGCTAGTGGCGAGTGCGAAGCTAAAGAAACAAAACTGTCTACTCGACAATAGTAGTGGTCTTCCATTACTTTTAGCGAGATATTTTCCAATGTGTTGAATATGCTCTCGGAAAAATATCTCGCTAAAAGTAGCGACTACTTACTACTATTGATGAGGAGGTAGTGCAGGGTTCAAAACTACCTTCTCTCCAATAGTAGCAATAACTCACTACTATTGGTGAGTCATTTTCCAGTTAGCAAATTTTTTGGTTTTTTATTGTTTTCTCTAATTTTGTTTTGTTTGCTTATTTTATTTGCAGACACATAAATATTGACCATTCATTATATCAACTAAGAAGCAAGATAAGATTGCCAAGGTAATAAATATAGGCAATTTGTCATACGCAATAGAGCTTATCCGGCAGAAGCTTTACAAAGCTGCTGTTGAGAAGTTTACCAACACTTGCTCTGGCCATTTTCTGGACATTCAAACTATTAAGTTTTGCAATTTCGTTGTCCATAGCCTGTTGCTCAGATAGATTGAATGCGATGATTCGAAAGTCATTGAATTTAACTTTAGAGGTGCTGATGCTCAATTTGATAGAAGACCATTCAATTTGGTGATTAAATTGAAATGTTGCAAGCCACCAAGTTCTGTTGACATGAATAGGTTGATGGATCAGTTGTGGATGAAGTATTTTAGTCCAAACAATGAGATTCAACTCAGGGAGTTGATAGAGAAGTTTGAATGCCACTCGTTCGATCAAAATGAAGTCGATGACAATGTGAAAATAACGATGTTTTAACTATTGGAATATGTATTTTTATCAGGTGATAAGAAGAAACCCATAAATAATACACACTTCAAGATCATTCAGGACAACGAGATGTGTGAAAGTTATCCATGAGGGACACTGTCATATGATACAACAATCTCATCATTCTGTAGTTGCATGAACACGAGTAACTTCTCCAAAACCTACACCCTCTATGGTTTTCCTATTGCCTTTCAGGTACTATTTTTATTCTTTTTCTATGGTTATTGTATTTATTGGGGTTATTTGTTTTTATAATTACATTAATTAAGGTTTTCTTCACTTTTCTACAAATTTGGAGGTTTGAGACTATTTCCATCCCACATTGATGAATTGTGGGAGCTATTTCCTACTAATGAACCTAGACTACTTTGATGGGAATTCCCCAAAATAATGCATTTCGATAAGCTATATACAAAAGTATTTGATACTAACAATGTAATTTTACATCAACTATAAACTATTTATTGTTATCAGTATATTATAGGGTTTACATTATAGTAAATGTGTTTTATTTTGAAATGTATAGTACCCATACACAACATGCTAATGCCCATTAAGAAGAGGAGCACGGAATTTGGATGACCACTTTCTACATTTGTGTTGGGAGTGCACATTTTCTAATCCACTCTTAATTTACGTGGATGGTGTTGACTCTACTACCAGCGATCCTATGATTTCTAATTCGAGCGGTCCATCCCAACATGTTTATTGGTTTGTCTAGGGTTCCACTTGCACCATCAATAGGTGACATTGAAAGGTTGGAGAAGAAGATTGATGATTTGTAGTCACATTTAGACGACCTAATTAGGATGGTTCGTGTCATCATGCAACATATTTGTGTTGAGAAGGTTAGTTGAGATTATATTATACCATTCTTTACGTGTATTTCATTAACAAAAATAAAATAAATAAGATCTTGTTTTATTTGCTTTTATTGTATATGTTTTATTTGCTTTTACTGTATAAGATGCAAAGTCATTTTTTTTTAAATGAATTCCAAAATCAAAATAAATAAGATATCATTAAAATGAATTCCAAAATCATCAATTGAATTTAAATGAATTTTAAATCATCAATTGAATCATTGCTTTGTAAATGTAGTGTAGTTATGTGATTTAAAAAAAAAACATATAATTAACAAGAATCTCAATTTTTTAACCTTAGGTTCACGATATATAATAGAACTTACCTACTTTAATTTGTCGCTATATGAATCCGTTATTAGTATTTTTTGTTTTTTTTTTTTTGTATTTTTTTGTAGGATGATGAACAAAACTAACAACAGCAGATGCATCAAAACAAATACAAATTGTTTGATCCTGCTATGCATGATAATGAGCATAGTATGGTTGAGATTTCTCCTCAACCGAAAAAGATAACTATAATGAGATTGCATACAGGTAGGACTCTTAAGAAGTTGGTGATAATTGCATCTCCATTCACACTTTATAAGACTCAGACCCACATATTGGTAAGGAGCGAATGGATTTAATTTTCATTCCATTCAGTGTTATAGATGAGGGGAAGCGTTCTGCATTTGCCACTTTCATGGATGATGCGAGCAAGAATAAGCATGATGTACTGTATGCAAAGTTTGATAAAAGCATTTTCAAGAATATTTTCACCACCGGAGATCGGTGGTTTGATATAGTATACAATTATCTCTTTTCTTATTGAATTTCCAAACCAAACTTTCTGTTATTGGTATTGTTATATGACAACTTCGTTACTTTCTTATAGGTAGTTGATACATTATTATTCTTCATGAGTCAAAGATTCCAGGCCTACCCGCATATATTTACTCGGAGATGTGCAATTGTAGACTTCATATTTTGGGTAAGTATTATGCATTTCAATTTAATGTAAACACTAATATGTTTGAACTTTTAATTGTTTTAGAGTTTAGTGCTTGGTCGTTACTCTGTCTACGTCAATGAAAATATTTACACATATCCAGATGAGAGGAAGAAAGTCGTGCCTCAAGATTGGTTCGATAGTATAAATGAGACTTTATAGTTGTATGTCTCAGGGCAGTCATTGATGTATTCACATTCTTGGAAGGAAGTTGATTATGTGAGTTTTATTTGTAATTTTTTTAAAAAAATATGTATACTGTTTTCATTTCACTCATTGACTACATGTTTTAACTATCCATTAAACTATAGGTTTATGTCTTGATGAACAACAATGGACAACATTGGCTTGAGGTAAAAGTTGATCTTCTCAATAGGCATATTACCTTCTATGACTTGGCAGCAGATACAACAATGAATTGGTTCCAATGCAACAACGCTAAGTGCCTATTGATGTTATTTCCTTATTTACTCAAAGTTGGTGGATCAAATTGAAGGGTAGACATCTCGATCGATTCACCATAAGCCGGATAGACAAAGATAAATGCCCATAACAGACAGTTAGCGATGGTTGTACAGTATTCATGGTGAAGTTGATTGAGTATATGAGAGTTGGGAGGGATTTTTTATTTTAGATAAGCCGACATCTTTTTGTTTAAGGAAAAGTATGCTATTAACATCTTCCATCATGAGCTTAGTTTATTGGTTCTTGTATTTTTTCCCACTACTATTTTGTTTGTACAACACTGTTATTACAACTAGTTGTTTAGTCCATCACTTAGGGTACAATTTGACATACGTTGCCATACAATCCCAAATGAATTACTTGTTTAGTTTGTCAATATTGTTATTAAATTTTAAGTGTTCACAAATGAATTCCAATACAAACATTGAACAATTAGACAACAACAAAAGACCAAAAAAAAAAAAAAAGAGCATGACCTATAAAGTGGCACCAACGTGTCACATCGCCAATAACAGTGAGATTCCACTACTATTTGCGAGAAGACACTTTTTGTCTCAGAAGTGCCTCATTGCTGATAAGGACAAGAACTCGCCCATATTGACGAGAAGGCATTCGTGTGTCTTAAAAATGTCTTCTTGCCAATAGATGCGAGATCTCGCTACTATAGGCGAGGTTGGTTATGCCTTCTCGCCAATAGGGGCGAGTGCTCATTGATACTGGCAAGACTCATTCGCCATATTCTAGTTGAATTTGCTATTAAGAAATGGCTCACTAGTAGCGAGTGCTTGTCTATTATTAGGAAGGCACAACCAAGGAACCATACTATATTCTCGCCACTAATAGCAAGTTCCAACCATATCTAGCGAGCCATTTACCTGAGAGCAAATTAAGGGGAATAAGTTTCATCAATAGCAGTGACACCTCGCCCCTATTGGTGAGAAGAAATTTATGAGACACATGAGTGCCTTCTTGCCAATATGGGCGAGTTCTCGCCCCTATTAGTGAGGAGATGCTCCTGAGACAAAAAGTGTCTTCTCGCCAATACTAGTAGAATCTCGTTGTTATTGGCGAGGTGACACATTGGTGCCACTTTTATAGGGTCATGCTTATTTTTTTAAGTGAAACAACTTCTTTTTTTTTGGGTTTTCCATTTTTTCAAATTCTGTCTAATGTAATGGAAACAAACATACAATAATATTGTATAGACATAGAGGTTATCCATGTTCTACCATTAATGAGGTAACTGAACATAAGCTTTCGCTATTAGAATGTGAATCATACACTTTTACATATTGTTATGATGTGCTGATTAATGTAGACAATCCATGTGAAATTATTCATGAAGACAGTCGCCGAGAGTTAAACAAATTTTTGAAAATGATAAAAACTCATTAGATCATATAACGTAGTCAATGTTAATCCTGAAATGTGAAACTTTAACCGTTTGTATTGATGCATAATTTCACATGGATGCCTACACCAATCTGCACACCATCAAAATGCTTTATTCTAAACATTATCCATATAGTATATGTAATAAATAAATACAAAAGTATTAGTGCAATGGATCATTACTAGGATATGTTTGTTGGTTGTGGCTAAGTACCCCACATCTACTGCACTTGTAGTGTGGTCTATCTTCTCTTTTAGATAGAATTTGTTATGTCCTAAGTCGACCGGGTGCACGTTGCACATTTGGAGGGAGCACAACACGATTGCTTGATTTTAGTGGTGCTTGTCATATACGCGGATCATCGAGTGGGTAGATGGTACTCACATAACAATCTCTCCATGTTGATGAAGTGTAATAATCTGAACATAATAAGTAGCATGAAATGTTACAAAATTGACAAGTAGCCACAATGTGTACACACGGATAATGATTAAGATCAAACTCTCAACATGAGCACGTTCTGTTTTCCAAGTTAACGGTTGCCCTAAACTCAAATCCACATACTTCAAATTCATACATATTTAATGTGACATCCACCCTCACACATAATTCAAGCCTTTTTTCAATTTCTTCTTAACCCATAGAGTAACCGATGTCATCAAAGATTCCATTTAATTACGATAATTATAAAACCAATCCTGAATGAAAGCCTTACTACTCTAAATAATGGTACAATTGAAAGTGACCTAGCATCTCTAAGTACGACATTCAGATACTCAACAATGTTGGTTGTCATTATGTTGTACCTCATACCGAGAAAGGAGATCTATCCCATCTTCGTGATTAGCTTCCATGATATAATGATGAACATGTATGTCAATATTCTCTAAATTCCACATATGCTTCTTGGAATCAATCGGCAAATAAGCTTTAGCTACTTGATAAAAAGGCATATACACATATTTATTTTTCCCAAAATGTTGTTTTACATTGCAACTAAAATGGTACATGCATTATCTGTAATGTGCATTGACATATATAATTGAAATCGCCCTCTCCAAACCTCAATGCCTATTAGTAATAAATACTAAATCTGAAACTTTGTCATAGGCCTCCTTAAACCTCTTAAAAACCAAGTGTAAGTTTGTTCATTTTCGTATCCCAACACCAAATGCTAAAGAATATATTTGTTCATTACCATCAAAACATGTTGCAATAAATAGAATACCCTTATATTTCCCTTTCAAATGTGTCCCATCAATAGTTACAACATGCCTTAGTTTATTAAATCCCTTTGGGATTGCCTTAGAAACCATGAAGAAGTAAAGAAAACAATTATCACCGCCGGTCTCAATACAAGGCATAGTACCTAGATTTTTTCCTCCAACTTTGAACATTATAATGGCAAAAGTTTGTATGATTCCTCGGAGAACCTCTTATATGTCAAGTGCAAATTCTCTTGCCCTCCGGACCTTCTCATAGCTTATCTTAATCATGTGTTGCCTCTTCATGTCAAAGACGGTTTCTTTTGGTCTATATAGATAGGAAATTCAATCGTGTTTCTATTTAATTTGCTCACGGATAAGTCTGCTACATGCTTGATGATGTGTCGTAATCATATTTGTAAGCTGAACATTCATGTGTTTTCTTGAATACCCTAATGGAAAACAAATCTAAACCTTCAATCCTAACTACATGGATGTGCCATGGAAAGTTATCATCAACAGATACAACCTCATATCTCGGAAACATGACTTTTAACTTAAATTAAAAATGATTGTCAATTACATAGGTCCCCAACTTTAGCTATAACTCTTTCTTGCTGCTATATATTTGTTCAACCTCAATTTCATTTATTGAAAATTAAGCATTATCGAGTTCAAATCGGATAAATACTTGATGTTGAAGGGCCACTATCAACTCTAAATGCCCTATCAACTTAAGATGTTCGGCGTTGTGTTGTATGCAAGTCAACTTCAACATGTAAGGGTGCATAAGGAATATGTTAATCCAATGGAGATGAAGGAAGGTCAACTATCATAAACCCTTCTAGTATACTATCAACATTCGCAGTTGTAAATCCTTTTGGCATAATCGAACTTCAAATGGTGCATTTACTTGGACATTACCCAACCCCATGATCCAAATCAATACCATCATGTGTATGAAATCATCTTGTAGATTTTCCTCTATCGTATTTATGCTATCTTCATCATCAACACCATATTCATGTAGGTTATTAAATTATGCGTATTCATCCGATGCTACTATCGCAACCTCCTTCCCGAAATGTAAGCTCCATCATGCATGTTACACACATTCACTATAAACCAACCATTTATTTCATTTGATGGGATCTCATCTTCTATTGACAATTAAGGTTGTGTGAATGTTCTCATATTGTTTGCTTCCACTTCCACAAGTAATATGTTTCTCTCATTAATATTGTGACACATTTTGTGAAACATTTTGTACTATCTCAATGTACAGTGGTGATCTATATTTTGTATCAACAAAACTGTCCCTTCACAAAGCATTGGACATCTTCATTGGTTTCGATCTCAATAGAGTCCAACTTATAACATGAGTGAAATAAATACTTCATTATGATCCAAAAAGTAATAATCTATTTTTGTCACTACATACACCGGTCTAAAAGTTCTTTGTATGTACTATTCAATCTTATCATCCTTACTTTATTTCTCTTTTAATATATTATCAACTCTCGCCTTCATATCTAACAAACCCTTCATTATACTGAATAACAATCTCAGTCCTCCATAATAAACCTTGCACATTGATAAATCACCCTAAATAAATTAAAAATTGTAAAAATATATAAACATGAACAAACCAAATAATAAAAATTTGTAACAAATACATAAACATAAACAAAAAACAAATAGTAAAGGGAACAAATATCCATCTCGCTAGTAGTGGTGAGTACTTACTACTACTAGTGAGGGACATCATATGAAAGCGAAACTGAATTTTTCTCAAAGTGGCGAGATCTCACTCCTCGAGTAGGCATGATATGGAACCAAAGCGCATACTCACCAAGAGTAACAAGCTCACGCTAAAAGTGGTGAGACATTTTCTAAAGAGGATGAGTTTCTCTCAGAAAATGTCTCGCCAATAGTAGATCTCGATACTTTTGGGGAGGATACATTTAGTTCCATATCATGCATATTCACCAATAAAAGCGAGATCTCGCCACTTTGGGCGAGAATTCAATTTTGTAAGTATACCAATAATGAACTTGTGTAGCAAGAGTAAACTGCAATTTTCAAGTTAAAAGATATTGCAAAAGAAATTTTCTTACAGGGAATATATATTTTCTAAAAGATCTGTAAATCTTAATTTCAACACTACATGGAATCATAAACAAACTAAAAATACAATACAATATTATGAGAACTTAAAACATCAACCTAGACAATTATAAGTATGAGAGTATATATGGGATATTATAGATAAGAGTATTTTACCTCTTTTACATGCTAAGTGGTAGTTCTTAAAATGAAATCCAAGCTCAATCACGAATCTGTCAATTTTTTCAAGAGGTTTGGAGGGAGCTAACCAAAAGAGACAAAGGAAAGTGATGAAAACATGAATAGTTGACTATACTAGCTAGAGACTATCATCTAATAAGGGAAGGAGTATTTTGGATAACTTGCTTTTAAAAATTAAATGGTGGGTATTTTAAAAAATTATTGCCGCATGTCAATTTTATATTTTAGGGGTTATGGGGCATTCTTGATATTTACCCACAAAAATTTGATTAAAATACATACCTAAGATTAATGAAAATTACCAAGTGAAATGAAGAAGACAATGGAGCAAAGTAAGCCCTAATCAGTATTTTAGAAAATAACATATTACACATTAAAAGTCTCTTAACTAAAAAAAAAACTAGAAAAATTCCAAAACTCCCAAATACATAAAATATCCCCAAAACTCAAAACCCTAGATAACAATGTGATAATACTTACCTATAATTGAGATCGAATTTGTGTGAGAAGATGCAAAAAGCAAAGTGGAAGACAAGGCGACAAGTAGTGAGCAACGAACAAACACGATCTAATGTGTGAGTGCAGGCGAAGAGTGTAATTTTTTCACGTGATTCTTTTTCTTATTTCCCATCATTATCACAGAGAGTGGCATGGGATATGGCTTAAGACAAAATATATATATATCAGTTGTATATGGGTAAATTTGAGATTTCTTATCCTGTGTCTTTTTTTTTTTTCTTATCAAACGTTGTATATTATTTATATTCTCTCCATCCCTCTCATCCAATCTATCAAACATGCCCTTACTATACCATATGTGAATATATTTCTATTTGAAAAATATATAAGATTTCAAATTTTGCAATCCCAAATGCATTTTAAATTATATAGCCTTTACTATAGTATTGATAATTTCCAACTTAATTATAAAAAATAATTTATAATATTTTTACATCACGAATGGAGTCGAGCTAAACATGGAAGAATTTTATAGATATTATATTTTTAGAGTTTATTTTAAGATTTTAGTATAAAAAAAAAACAAATAAATAAAATACTTTTTAATATGATAAAACATTTTTTTATATACATTTTATGATGGCAAGTGCCATATTAATTGACATGCATTTGAAATTCTAAAATTTAAAATCCTCAACATTTCATTCCCATTTATAAAAAAATTCCTTAAAATATTATTTTTTAAATTTAAAATTTTTTAACAGAATTATAAAAAAAATTAAAATACTATTTGAATCATATTTTAATAAATTCAAATGTTATTTTAATTAATAAATCCAGTAAAATAATCATTTAAAAATTAAAAAAAAAATGAAATCAGGTATATATGAAAGTTTTCTTATTGAAAATCAATCCATTTTCACCACTTCCGTTAAATTGGTCCATAAATCTAAGACGTTTTAATCACAACAAATCTTAGGTTTGTGATGATCAAGTGTAACAATGGTTCTAAGTTTATCAGGCTTCACAATACTGGAATAGGTTCATTGAATGAAAAACTACTAGCTAGTGTAGAAAATTGTGATTTATTTACAAATGAAACTATACATTCCAGCTGGAAAAAAATGGTAGCAGATACATGAATGAACAATAAATACTGGCAAGCCTAGCAAAGAAAGAATTTAGACAAAAAGAAAAGTTAAATTTGGAATTAGAACAAAACCATTTACCAAAACTAACTATATTTAGCTACACCATGATAGACATCTCCATCCCATTTAAAGGAATTCTGAGAGGCTTCATTTCTTCTTCTTTGAGAACCTTCCAAACAATTTAAATGCCTTGGATGATTTCCTTTCACTGGACTGGTTTCTTGACTCTCTGTTAGCTTGAAGATCAAAATCAGCGCATTCTTGCTCATCTTCACCTTTCATAACATCTCTTAAGAGCCGGAGCAATTCCAGTGCACCAATCATACCTTTGTCATTGCCATTGACAGAGATGCGGACAAGAGCAGGAATAACACCTTCATCCATCACCAGCTGACAATATTCAACACGTTGAGAACACAACGAAAGGAGGATAAAACTGCATGCTCCTGGTCCTCACAGGAGCCGGTTTCAAGTACTTGGCGATAGAACCAATGCATCCATCAGTTTCCACAACGGAAACCCTTGCTCCTTCAATATCGCATAAATTTTTCATTATTAATAAACAGCTTCCTGTTAAATTGCTATCTTTGAAGAGAGAAACCAGTTTTGGGATGCACTTTGAAGGTACAATGCGTGAACAAAAATTACTGTCTGAAGACAAGTGGCGAAAATTTTAAGGGCTTTTTCCTGGAAGTCTCTCATCTGGGAGTCGAGAATCTTTAAAATGGATGTAAGAGCACCAGATGCTGTGATCTTAGGTCTACAATATTGGTAGGCAGACAAAACTTCCATTATGGTAAGAACTTCTTCAGTTACTTCTGAGTCGAGAAAAGATGCCAAGAGATCAAATGCATTTTCACGTAGATATGGTATTTTATTTCTGCATTTGGTAGCAAAAGAAGCAGATCATATAATCAACGATAGAGTAGGGACAGAGAAATATAGACAATAAAAATCATACTATAGAGTCATGCTTGTAGAAACATAAATTTAGCATGTGTTAAGACCAAGGAAACTAAATTACGCTTAAATCAAATCCACAATGTACCTGCATTCAGACAATAGTTTAATAGACCTAACAGTCTCCTGGAATTAAAAACACCTTAGTCACAACTCTTTCCAATAATAACTACAAAAACAAATTACCTGCTTTTGCTCACAAATGTCAACAGCAACTGAAATCCATCTCTCTGAGATTTTACATCTTTCAGATCACGTGCATCCATCAAAAATGTGATGAGTGGTTCAATGAAGTTCTCAGATGACAGTGAATGACAAGCCTGATCACTGTATTTCAAATGGTTTTGAGATCTCCAACAACTTTGCATTGCAATTCCCAGTGAAGCTCACCAAGTTTATATAGAAATTCAATCTGGCTTGCACATATTAGCATCAGATTGGCATCTATCAGAATCACCATTACTCTGCACTGAACTTAAGCCATTTACAGTCTTAGTGCGCAAAGAATCTAAACTGTAAGTAGAATCTATGGAACCAAGTGATACATTACTGAGATCCATTTGCAGATGTAGGTCATTCATGGAACTGCCAATACTTGCAATGGAAGTCGATGAAGTCTCCCAAAAGTGCAGTGCTTCAGGTGGCACACTTGGATCTGAAATCGTGACTCCATATTTAGTACACCAACTTGATATCAAGTCCTTCATGACCATGTTTGGAGTCAGCAACAGATGGGTCAATTTCATATTGGTTTTCGGACATGTATTATGACCCTCATCAATCCATTTCTGTATCCACATCCTTTCATATGTTTGGCCAGAAGCTATGACAACAGGATCATACATCAGTCTGGAAGATATTGGGCACTTAAATTCCTCAGGGGTACAGCTGCACTTAACATATTAATTTGAGCCTCATTTTGTCTGTATTTATTTTGTGGTTCCACTTCAGTAGATTGGTGGTACATAGAACCATTACTAGATTTCTCAAATGCAAATGATGAGGCTCTTTCTCTATGTTCTTCTATAATCAATTTTCCATACTTCTTTAATAGATATAGAATGTAGGTCAAAATCTTCCTTTTGTAGAGTCATTATCTCCAGCTTTCTCTAGCAACTTCCTTATTGATCTTTTCTCTATTAATATAGCCTTGGAAGATGTAATATGGAGCCTTGAAGCTGCAAGTTGAAGAGCTTTGATTTCAGAGCTTTCCTGAGAATCAGATGCAGACTCACCTACATGAAGCAGTTCTTTTACAACTTTTCCAGCTTCTTCCTCATATGGGTCCAATATAAATGTTGCTCCCTGAGATCATCAACAATTTGAGAGACCTGCAAACCACATATCATTGTCAGCACTATCATAGCTCTAAAATGAATAAGATTCTGAAAGGAACAAAAGCAAAAAAGAAACATCATACAGATAAAGAACAAGGTAACTTGAAACAGGTCGATGCCACATCATTAGTAAACCAGATTACATAGCCACATGAAAAGCTTCTAAAAGATAGAATCTTGAAGCTTCAACATTACCTTGATTGAATGATGACTACCTATTAATGTATTGTTTGAAATTTCAATGGAATGACTAGAATAATTAGATGTGAAAGTTAGCAAATTGGTCTATGAATGATAGTGAAGAAAGATAAAAGGGGAATCTCTAAAGAGCTAGTAAATTGACAAACCTCAACAGCCAATGCCACTGGAACGTTATTCTGAATTTGGAGTAAACTTTGCTCCAATAAGCTCCTTGATCTTTGACATCTCGACACTATAACATCCCCTGTTAGTGCCTGAAAGTAATTTAAAGGTAATATCATCCATTGATTGACAGGGAGCTATAAATTAAAAACTTGATTAATGGCATTAGGAACATGGTGATGGAAGAATAATTAATTTCCTTGCTTAAAACAATCATTAAATAGGTCAACAACACTCCATAACATGCTTAATACAGGTTACGTTCAGGTTGAGAACATATTAGTAAATAATCCTGAAAGAACAGCAATGGAAATTATTTGTTGAAGAAGAGAATAGAACTGCTAAGATAACAACCTGACACCAGATGATCCAAATCCTCCAAGAAATTATATTGGTTTTCCAACAAACGTTCTTAAAAAATGTGTTTACATATTTTTCTTCTCCTTGCAGCATGGGTGGCTCTCCATTGCTATTCTCCACGAAGTTTAAAGATTATTTTTTATTTTCCTTGCTTTGTTTAAATACTAACTATGAAATTGATGATAATCAGCAGAAATTATTTTCATTAGATCTACTTTGTTTGCCATACCAGGTAGAGTTTGCTAGATTCGCTGCAGTATTGGAGAAGTGACTTGGCTTTGTCAATCGCGGTTTAGCAAGCAGAGAGCCTGTATTCCTGATGAACACCGAGGTCTTGCTGCTTCAATTTCTGGAAATATACTTGAGATTCTGTTAACCAACTTCAGAAATTCCGTGCACATTAAATTATGGACCTGAGATCATGAATTAGAATTAGTGGGATATTCAAATTAATCAGTAAAAACATCTTAATTGAATAAAAGCATCCATAAAAGGTTCAATACAAGAAATGAACTCAGATTTTAGCATCCTTGTATAGATTCCATTAAGTTTTACAAGGACACCTCACAACTAGTCATTCCCTTAAAACCTAGAATGGGTTAATAACCCCGTCCATTCTCAGTTTGATTACACTTTAACCCATTTGAGAAACAAAATTATATTCACACTCTATCTTCCTGATCAAAGATTAGAATACAATTTCTCATAGAATTTCTTCTCTCCCTTTGTACATCAGAACTGAAATCTTAAGATCAATATATGATCTTTCTCTTAAAAGAATCAGCTGTCAAGGTTTATAAATAGCTTTACTATGGAGTTGTTGCATACAAAGATGCAATTTTACACTTGAACTTTACATTTCATGCATCATAAATATACAAGATAAAACACATCAAAACTGAATTTTGTTTAAGAGATTGGAGTCTCTTGCTGGAACTTAGATTCCATACCACATATTGATGTAAAATCAAACTCAAACCTTCCTACCAGAACAGAAATAATCTTCAATGACATAATTGTACCTTAAAAGAACCAAGATTTGTCACTAGCTCCACTAATTCAGCATCATCAGTCCCCATGCATAGGGAATTATCTTATATCTGGGCATTCAATTAACAAGGAAAAATAGTTACTTTCACTTGTTTCTAGTATGATACTAACCAAAACAGAAAATTCTAATATTAACGGTACTATATAAATCAACATCTTTAAACATAAACTTTCCATATGCACAAGGTTGATTTAGGACCAAACTAATATGCATCCACTGAAGAGGCATGTATACCAAGACAAAAACAGGTCATACAATTACAGCATTCCACATGAAGCAACACCTCACCAAATGCACAGAGACCAACAAAAGGTGCTTGTAAAACTAGTATATGCAACATAAATGAATCGTCTACCTCTACAATTTTTGAAATGAAAACAACCATCAAACAGCAAAATCATATTATAAAGTTACACTGAATGTGGCACAATGCTCTATCTTCATGATCTGAAAACCAAAAATAACATACAATTACCTTTCAAACGTTTAGTGCAATAAGAAAAAAAAGGGGTACCAGTTTCAAGTTCTTCAGCTTCGTGATATTCAGGTTTTACACATTGTCATCCCCAGCTTCATTTGAAAATACTTTGCCTGACAAATCCATGTACGTGTAATTTTATTGTCTCCATCCTTCTTCATGGACTACACATTACCTCATATTCTATTTTCTAATTACACAAATCTAAATCAACATCTTATGAAACCATTGGCTACTAAAACAATACTCCACTTGAGGCCTTTAATCTAACGGACCTAACAACCAAGTTTCTATTTTCCTTTTTTTTTATCAATTCCCAAGAAAAATAAATCTCATAACTGAAACAGTTTCAAATACAAAGCAAGAGCCGAATCTAAATTCTGAACCTAGTAACAATTTCTGAAAGAAAAAAGGAGACTCACCCAGTTACCACTTATGCCAATACCAGAACTATGATGAGTAGCTCCTTTGTAACTCCTTAGCTTGATGAACAGCAACTAAAGTGCCAGAGACTTTATATATAAAAATGACCAAAGCTCAACTTTCAAAACTCAGATGCCCTGTACAACGTATCCACTTCTCTCACATGTCCATAAAAGCCCAGTAGACAATAATAATGCAAAGTGCCACAGCCTAAATCTTAAACCACAAGACTCCACCAAACTTACCAAATTTCAACGAGAATTCAAGTCCTCATAGTATCTTCTCTACAGCCCTCCCGTAGATGAGCAAGTTAAAGAGAATACAGTAGTTCCAGAGAAAATTCCCAAGTGAACAAAGCCCGAAATTCAAATACATATCTTTTTTGCTGATCAAAATCCCAGTTTCGTTAACACAACCCAAAAAAAGCAAGAAGAAACACAGAAAAAGAGCTTCTACAAACCTTAAAACCCAGAAAAAAGACAACCCACGAAAAGTGAAACTGATTAAAGAAAAAAATATAAATATTACCCAAAAAAAATTACAGAAAGTAAAGCATGCGCGCAAAGCAGAAAAGCAGTTTGATTCTATCGGGGCAACCAAGTCTTTGCACTTGGAAGCTAAAAGATAAAGATCAAGTTTATCCGATTGCAGAAGACCAAGTAAGAAACAGAAGAAGAGACTCGTCAACCCGAGTACGATTTTTCTTGGTCTTCCTTTAGAGTATAAGTTAGGAAGCTCTCTCTGAGTGTCCGAGACAGAGATTACCAAAAACAGTCATCAACGGGTTCGTCACCGGGCAGTGAAGCCTGTGATGATTGTCCACCGTCCATCTCAACAAAGAAAGGTACCCTCTACTAGAATTAGATGGTGCTCAGGGATTCAAGTGGGTTATGACGGCTGTGACACTTTCCACGTGGAAGAAAACAGCTGACATTTCAACGCGCCGACTGCATTGAATGCTAAATGGGCAGCCGTGGTGGATTGAAAAGTAAAAAGGTCAAAAGGCAAAGCCGTTCACGGGATATAAAGGCCTACTCTCTTCAAGCCGATCCCCCAACAGCAATTATTTTATTGCGGCTTTCACTAATTTTAGATTACGCTAATTAAACTGACCAGTCTCTGTCTTCCTTAAAACTTTGTTTGGTAAAATAAGCAAAAACGATGGTGATTGTAGCCAACGTATTAAACTGACCAGTCTCTGTCTTCCTTTAAACTTTGTTTGGTAAAATAAGCAAAACGATGGTGGTTGTAGCCAACGTGTTTCTTGGACGCATATTCATTGCCCTCGGGCAGGGGCATTTAGGTAAATCTGAATGGTTGGTGGCCGGTCCTACTAATTAAATGTTTATGTTATTTCGGAGGAAAATGATTTTGGCATCTCACAAACCGTTTTCAAATATTGTATCATTAATTCATCAAAAAGAAAAAAATGTCATATCGTTAATACATCTAAATGTGCAGCACATTGGAAGAATAAAATATTCTTTTTTATTCTTAAAATAAATGTTAATATTGTAAAGTTATGATATTTTCTAATTTAGATAATTTAAAAATATAAGAAAAAGTTGATATTCATTACATCCTACCAATGGATCTGAAGTTATATGCAATGCAAGAAATTTATTGGTAAAAAGAATTTATTTTTTCTAAATAAAATATAAATATTTAAATAGTTTTCGGGCTGTGATATAAAAATTTTCAAATTTATATTTTTAAAATTTTCTAATATGGTATGTTTTATATTATTTTATGATAAATTTAAAATCTCTAAAAAATTTTAAATCAAAAAGAGAAGGGATAAGATTGGAGCTGGGGAGTATACTCGAAAGCATTTAATGTGACAATTTGTAATGCTTAAAAGAAAGGTTTTTTTATGCCATAACAAAGTACAACATGCAATAATGAAAAATAAAATTAATTTTTTTTAGTGAATTAAAATTTTAGTCTAAAATTATTCTTATACTTTTAAAAATATATAATTAAAATTTTGGCTAATACAGTGGTAGTCACATATTTTTAGATCATTACTCACCACCACCACCATTACATATGCTTGTCATTGCCTTCTTCTTCTTCTCCTAATCGTCACCCTTTTCTTTTTCTTCTTTTCCTCTTCTTCTGGTCATTGTCGCCACTATCATCCCACCACCAAGTCAGCGGTTAATATATGTATTTCATTTTGAATTTTTTTTTTAATTTATATTGGGTTGATGATTTTTAAATATATTTTTGGAACATTTTTTGATTTTATATGATATTTTTTATGAAAAAAATCAACAGTGAAAATTCATGTGTGCTAGAAAATTTTGCATGAACTAGGAAGAAATTCAATGCACAATGAAGGCGGCCCAATGGTGCCCCACAAACACCTAATGGTGCAGGATGTTGGTGCTCTCACTACAAGGACGTTGGTGCCCACCACCAAGTTGTCAGTGGGGCACCATCAGCATCTCTATTCACTGAGTTTCGCTAATGGTAGATGTGAAATTTTTTAATATATATATGAATTTTCACATTTGATTTTTTTTTCATGAAAATTCCATATAAAATTCCAAATTCTCGCAAAATTATCTCCAAAAATTATCAATCCATTTAAAACTAAAGAATACAAATCCAAAATGAAATGTATATAGTAACTTATAGATGCTTATATAGTTGTTATAATTTGATTTTTTGAAGAAGAATGAAATGTCTTTGATCAAATCTCATATTACATGTACAACATTTTTAAATCAAATTTTTTTTTTCGGAGATATTTAGGGAGTAATAAATTGATTATTATTATTATTATTATTATTATTATTATTATTATTATTATTATTATTATTATTATTATTATATGTGCTATTTGTATTTAATATGGGAATGAGTAATTAAGTAAAAGCATTAACTAAATTGGTTAATATTTTAATTCCTATGAAAAATGGCTAACAAAATTTAATAGACTTCACCACTAATTATGACATAAAGAAAACCCTTAAAAAAAAAAAAACTTAAAATGACAACAAAAAGGATAAAGGGTTTTTTGATATCATAACTTGGTCCACCATCATTTAATGAAAAGAAACCAATTTGATGGAGAATTAAAATGTTAGCCTAAAATTACTCTTATACTCTTCAATTAAAATTTTTAATGTCATAGCCTAGCCACCACCAATGATCCTTCTCTTCTTCTTCTTCGTTGGCCAACCACAATAACTTAGAATGCTTGAAATAAGTTAGAATACACGATAAGTGTTTGAAAAAATGTTTTAGTGAAGCTTGATTGGTTTGATTTTGAATTTGTTTATGGGTTATGAGTTGAATAAAAATTTACAAAAAAAATAAAATAAAATGGATAGACATGGTCGGTGTAACCATGAGGGTGATGGTGGGTGCAGATGGGTGGTGGTGAGGCACCACAAACTGTAGTCAATTTTTTTTCTTTTTTTTTTATATTTATAATTTAGTTTTACATGCATATCCTAAAATTAGTTTCATGCATTTAAGTATTATATCAAGCATTTATTCAAACACATGCTAGTGGCTTGGTGGTCGCTAAGCCATGCTTTGGTGGTGAGGTTGGTGGGCTTTATAGTGGGCACCACCAAATGGTAATGGTAAGTGGTAGGAGTACCACCAAAGCATGAGGCTTGGTGGTGGTGGTGGTGGGTGCACCACCAAATGGTGCCTTGGTGGTAAAGGCACCCAAAGCATGGCTTGGGGTGGTGGTGATGGTGGTGCAGGTGGTGCCTTGTGATGAGGGTTAGTGAGACTTGGTGGTGGGCACCAGGTGGTGGTGTGATGGGCCCATCACTAAGCCATGCCTCATGGGGTGGTGGTGATGCTTAGTAGGGTGGTGGTGGGGGCACCCTGCATTAGCCAAATTTTTCCAATTTAATATTTATTTAAATTTAATTATATCTAAATATATGTAATTCAAAAATATATGCAATTAAATACTCAAGCTTTACTAAAATATTTATTCAAACACTTAGCATGCATTATAATTTTTTCAAGTATGATAGGTGTTTGAAAAATGCTTTAGTGAAGTTTGATGTTGATTTTGAATTTGCTTATAGATTATGAGTTGAAGAAAAATTTGTAAAAAGAAAATGGATCGGACATGGTTGATGCCACCACCGGATGGTGGTGAGGGCATGCTTTGTGGGGCACCACCAGTGGTAGTGGGAAACACCAGTGGTGATGGGGAGCCACCAAGCCATGCCAGTGGTGAGGCTGTGGGGCATGGTGGTGGTGAGGAAAAAAAATGGTACAAGCTTGGTGGTGCACCCACCAGCTTATTTTAATTTAATATTTATTCAAATTTAATTGGATTTAAATACATATAATTAAAAACATATGAAATTAAATACATTTAAATGCTTATTGCTTCGACAAACAAGAAGAATGAGGAGACAATGGTGGTGGCTTCAAACAAAAAAAAGAATGGGCTAAAGAATGGGTAGTTGGGTAAACACATTAAATATTAAATGAAAAAATGGCTAAAATTTTAATTTTTATAAAAGTTAACTAAAAACTTAAATGACTTTACTACAGGCTATAATATCAAAAACTCGAGGATAAAAGAGTCTAAAGTCCATATCAGGCCCAACATACTTTTTCATATGGGTTTTAGTTGTCATCTCCGTTGAAGCACTCTTTTTTTTTATCAGATTTTTATATAATTAAAATTTTAATCAATTTTTAGGTAAAAATAAAAATATCATTGGCTTTACAAACACACTTTTCTTCTATTTCATTCTCTACTCCTTCGTCCTCTGCTCCATCTACTTCTTTTTTTTTTCTTTTTATCTTTTTATTGTTTTTCATATTTGATTTTTTCTCATATCTTTTTTCCCCTTTTTCTTATTTTCTTGTTTTTACATAGAACATGCTCATTAATATAAAAGATAAAATTATCATTTTTATTTTATTTATCTTCGATAAATTTTTATTTTAAAAATAATTTTTATTAAGTATTAGATGAAGCACTTAGGAAAATTTTAAGAATGACAAAAAGAAAAAATTTAGTTTGCCATCTAACAATTGATTTAAGATAAAAGATAAAATAATCATTTTTGTTTTATACTTGTATTTATTTTTATATTATATAGACAAATCTTTATTTTAAAATAATTTTTAAAAATAAATTTTGTTTAGTATTAATTCAGTATCTATCTAATTTTATCAAATTGCTTGTTATCTCATGAATTAATTCCTCAGATGCTTTGTCAATATAACAAATTAATTAGTCATCAATAAATTTTTAGAAAAAAAAAATATATATATAATTTTTTATTTATCTTCTAACAAATTGATTTGACATCGACGAATTAATTTGATATCTCATGAATTAATTTGGTATACTGAATTTAATCTATAATTCTTGAACAAAAAAAATTATTATTTTTAAAAAATATTTTTGATAATTTAGAATAAAATATTTATTATTTATAAAATGGATTAAAAGAATTTAAAATGCATTGAGTGTAAATATAACACCTAAAAACCTATTGAGTACCTTTTTATTATCATTAGTTTTAACTTGGGCTTTGATGGCATTGAATTTGATGATTTCCTAAAATTACCAAAATAAAAGTAAAATAGTCAGGTAAAGTTGATAATCATTCAAATAGCTTAGTTTAATAAATTTGCAAACTCGGTGCGCATTTCTTATGCTTGTACTTTTTTTTTTTTTTTTATAAAGTCTTATGCTTGTACTTTCAACAGGTATAAATGCTTGCTATTTTAATTTTAATTTGTTTATTTTTTTCCTTGAGATAAGTATCAATTATCAAATAATTCCTCTAGTCTCAGCAAAATAATTGTTTTAAAAGAAAAAAAAAGAAAAAAGAATAAATGGGTTAAGGGGAACATGATAAGAACATGTTGTGCCCCGTAGGCCCAATGGTTACGAAGCCTCAGTAAATCCAACGAATTTGCCAAGTAGGAATCCATTCAATATAGACAAGACGTAGCTTTCAATCAATTGGACCCGACCATATTAAAGTCTCTTTTGCCAATCTCAACTCTCGAGGTAGTGATTGTCCTGAAAGTATTACATCACGGCTTAACAACAATCAATATAAGGCCACGTTCAACTGGTTTAAACTTCAAGTTAATAAATATGTAATCCGTCCAAATGCAATGGTTTCAACTTCCAAGTTATAGTTCTTGGATGTTTGAGTGAATCTACGCTGTAGATTTTTTTTTTTGGGGTAAATAAGCACTTATTAGCAAAAATAAAAATAATACATGTAAAATATGTTAGCCAATATTATTTCTCATTAATTTGTTTTTATATGAAGTTTGCATGCCTTAATATATATATATATATATATTAATGAATTCTATCCACAACAATTAGATGTCAATAAAAACATATATATTTTTTTCCTTACAAAAAATTGGCACTTGTTTCCAAGGCTTTGATTTTAATAATATGAACTGCTTTAGCCTCACCAGAACTGTGTGAACGAGTACTGCCAACTAATATTGAAAAAGAAAAAAGAGAATGGAAGTAAAACTTCATGCGTGGTTGGACCATCTCAAGTATAAATAATATTTAAAGATCCAGAAAAATATTTAGATATAAAATTTTTTAATAAATTTTGTAATAATATAGAAATAACAGATGAAGATATAAACTTCATACTTATAGAAAAATTAAATTTTGAAGAAATGGAACAGATCGAAATATATTATGAAGAATATGAAGTTTTAGTAAATGAAGAAGATAAATCTTATAGTAGTGGAACAGCTCAAGAAACTAGTAAGATACCAGAAATAATAAATAAAAAAATAGAAATAGAAAAATATTTAAAAAAACGAGGAATCCTAGAAAGTAAAATAACATATAAAAAAGCATAAAAAATCTATAGAGCTAAAATAAAATTAAAAAATTAGAAAAAATTACCTGAAGCAAAAGATTTATTAGTTTTAAAATTACAAGATCATAGATCTAGAGACTGAAAAAAGATAGTACATGAGTGAGAAGGAAATTTACTTAGACATTCAATGGAAACATTAGAAACAATTATAGATCCTAATTATAAGTTAATATATCTAGAAAGTACTTTAGGATATAATGAAAAATAAATATATTTAGGTTGGAGAGATTGGATGAAAGGAAACATGTTAGAAGAACTAAATAATTTCGATATAAATATTACAGTTATAAGTTTTCTGATTTAATTAGTAAATTAATATTAGGAGTAGGAATGGATGAAAAGGATGATGTTATAACAAATCGGGGCAACTAGAAATTTATAATAAATAAAAATTTGTGATTTAAGATATTTTAATGAATACTTAATCTATTCTATAAATATTGGAGTCAAATAAATAGGAAGACCATTAGATCAAAATTTATTAATAAAATTCGTAGATAAATTACGAAAAATTAGGAGAAAAGCTTAATGATGAATTAATGAATTGGTTTAAAAGTAAAGTAATAGAAGGATTTAATTATCATGCTACCTCATTACCAGTAATAAAATTTATAAGAGGAAGAATGCAAGAATATTGTGAAGAAGAGAAACTTAAAAACAAATTAAACAAAGTTTAAAAATATGTGCACTTATATATGCGAGGTCCCTACTTTAGGATGTGACATAAAACATAAAAATTTAGAAAAAATAAACCTTTTAGAACAAAACCTTTTAAAAGATTTTATAAATATTCTCTAATAAAAACAAGTTCATAAGTCTTATAATAAAGGAAAAAGAATCTTTAAAAGAAAAATAATGTAAATACTTTTTATGTGGAAAGGAAGGTCATATTAAACCCGAATGTCCGAAAGGAAAATAGTTAATTTAATTGAAACCTTTAACATAGAAAACTATTTAGAAGAAATGGAAGAAATATTAAATATAGATGAATTATCTAAAATGATAGTATATATAATTATCGATTGACTCTAAGAAAGCATAGATTCAGAAATAGAAATAAATATGATAGAAGAATATTGATCCTTTTTGGAAAAAAATTGTAATTATTGTACAAGAAAATTTGAATTAGGATATAAAATGGATGAATTCTTTTGTTGTAAGATATGTTATAAGAATTTAGAAATAGAAAATAGGGAAGAAACAGAAGTTAATTGTTCTCGTCCTTTCTTTTATATAAGTATTTAATATACAAGTGGCTAGCTTTCTTCCAAAGATATCCATTTTGATCCTGATCATTTATTATCTGATAGAGTAGTCCATAGTCTAAAAGCAAGGTTGCTGCCAATTCTATTTTTTCTTTTTCAAAGATAATTTCTAAAGGTCTATAAATGTATAGGCTAATACAACATCTGACTATGTTTGATAATAATTGACACGACATCCATTTCTTTCTAATGGGACCTGTACATTTCATATTTTTCTTGGTAATTTATGTATGGTGAATAAAAGGTTTCCCATATGAAGATAATCATGGATGATTTGTAAGCATTTTAAGTCTCTTAGAAAATTC
The DNA here is from genome assembly GCA_007844105.2 of Rhamnella rubrinervis. Taxonomy (NCBI): domain Eukaryota; kingdom Viridiplantae; phylum Streptophyta; class Magnoliopsida; order Rosales; family Rhamnaceae; genus Rhamnella; species Rhamnella rubrinervis. The sequence goes on along the minus strand of CM017584.2, from coordinate 1,515,277 downwards.
ATAATAAATTTTTGCTTCTTTCCATTGAATCAAGCCATCTGTCTAATCTTTAACTTTATTTAGTTGGGTAGTGATAATAAAGGAAAAGGGGTAGGTGATTTTAATTTATTTTTATTCTTGTCTTCTTCTTTTTCTTTCTCTAAAGTATAGACTCTGTCTTCTAGTATTTGTTTTTGCTCATTTAGCTTTCTTATTGTTCTAAACATTACTTCACAATAGTCATAGAGATTAATAGATGAGGATGAGGATCGACCTACCTAGTTGTTGATTTATCGACTAAAGTAAAAAGATAAAGCACTTAAATTTCTGACCTTATCATAAGAATTTCTACTATTCCATAGGTTGTCTAATAAACATTGTTGTTCAATTCCAACATTATTCTTACTTCTGAATGTCAAATTTGTTCCAGAAGGGTCTAAGATAAATAGGTCCGTAGGAAATGTATTTCTCCATCCTGTAAAATATTATTCAGATATTAGTCTTGAAAGAATATCAGTTAAAGTATTATCCTTCCCTATTATATGTTCAAATTTTGTTTTGTATCCTCTTCCACTTATTACTTCTAAAAAGTAAATCCACCTCTTACTAATAAAGGAATTTTCTTTTTTCAAAGTTCTTCTTTTGTATTTTTTTTTATAGAATTCTATTATATTCTTACAATCCGTTCTAATAGTAAATTCATTATTTTGAATATATAAATGAAAAGAATTTAACAAATTTATTATTGCTAATATTTCTAATTCTGTGCTGGCTTTTCTACTTTCAGCTTCGTTAAATTTTCCACTGGAATACATAGTTATTTCTTCTTTGTTCTTTTGACCTTCTTTTTTTGGTTTTAGTAATAGTATTCCTGCCCATCCTAGGCTACTAGCATCAGTTTGTATTATTTTATAATAGGAATCTATAGGTAAACTTAAAGGTTCTATTTTCCTAACTATTTCTTTAATTTTTTGTATTAATTTTATATCTTCAGTATTAAAATATTTTTGTCCATTTTTCCTGAATTTATTATATAATGGTCTTACTAATGTACTTAGATTATGTATAAATTTTCTACTATAGTTTAATAATCCTAAAAATTTTTGAAGTTCTTTAATTTCTTCTATCTTATCCGAAAAAGTTAATATTTTTGTTACTAAATGGGGTTGTAATATTATTTTTCCTTTGTCTATTGTTAATCCTAAGAATTCTATTTTTTGTTTTAATAATTCTATTTTCTTTTTAGAGATTACTATATTATGTTTTTTAAAACAATCTAGAATTTTTTATAAGTGCGTAATGTGCATAAATCTATTATAGCTGTATACTAATATATCATTAATATATACTATACAAAAATTTGAATACTGTTAGAATTTTTTGTAAGTGCGTAATGTGCATAAATCTATTATAACTGTATACTAATATATCATCAATATATAGTATACAAAAATTTGAATACTGTTTAAATACTTTATTCATTCTAGCCTGAAATATCTTAGGTGCATTTTTTAATCCAAAAGGCATTACTAACTATTCAAAATGTTCTTTTGAACAAGTAAAGGCTGTCCACGGAATAGACTCTTGATGCAACTTTATTTGCCAAAATCCACTTTTACAATCAAATTTAGAAAAATAGCAAGCCTTTTGTATACAATTTATTAATTCTTCTTTATTGGGTATTTTATAACTATTGTCTAGAGTATTATTGTTTAGTCTTTTATAATTTATTACCATTCTACTTTTTTCTTCATTATGATTGTTTACTATAAATGCCGGGCTCCTATGTCTACTAGTACTTGTCCTAATTATTTTTAATTTTAATAGTACTTTAATATGCATTTTACATTCCTTTCTATCTTAAGCTATAGGCTAAATCTTGTGTTTTTATTGTAATGTGCGGATTAATAATTTCTATCTTATATTCTTCATTAGTTTGCTTTATTGGATTATTTCCTATAATTTCTAACTTTTCTAGTTCTTCTATTTTCTTTTTTATATCTAAGGACCAATTTTCACATTCACTACATTCTATTGATTTTTCTATAGTATTTAGATACGTATTAACTTCTAACAACTCATATTCTTTTTCTATTTCTTCATCAAGAATTTCTAATTTTTTAAAAAATTCAATTTCCATAGTCGTTTCTCTTTCTATATTATTAATAATTTTTTTCATAAGGTACTATGTTAGTTTCAAATCTAGGTTGTACAAATGTTGATTTTTAAAGAAATTTACTCTATGGGAGTTATCATGATACTACCGTTATTTCCTAATATAAAGTTTAGTAGGATAAATTTATGTCCACTAGTTCTATTAGATATAAATGTTTGAGGTAGATTATGTAATTCTCCATTTATTCTTATTGGTATATTATTTACATTCTACTATTTTTATACACGTTTCGTCAAATTGTCTAATATTTATGGGTTGTTTTAATTTATTTCTATATACTAGTACTAAACTATCATGTATGACACATTTATTAGCTCATGTATATCATGGCTTTGGTATATGCACTCCTTTTATACACTATATCTATGTCTATACTTATCAATTCACTACCCTCTCTATTAATTTTTATTTCTTCTCTATTTTCTATTTCTAAATTCTTATAACATATCTTACAACAAAAGAATTCATCCATTTTATATCCTAATTCAAATTTTCTTTTACAATAATTACAATAATTACAATTTTTCCAAACAAGGATCAATATTCTTCTATTATATTTATTTCTATTTCAATCTGTGTTTTCTTCAAAATCAGTATAACTATATATACTATCATTTTAGATAATTCATCTATATTTAATATTTCTTCCATTTCTTCTAAATAGTTTTCTATGTTAAAGGTTTCAATTAAATTAACTCTTTCCTTTCGACATTCGGGTTTAATATGACCTTCCTTTCCACATAAAAAGCATTTACATTGTTTTTTCTTTTAAAGATTCTTTTTCCTTTATTATAAAACTTATGAACTTTTTTTATTGGAGAATTTTTATAAAATCTTTTAAAAGGTTTTGTTCTAAAGGTTTATTTTTTAAAATTTTTATGTTTTATGTCACATCCTAAAGTAGGACCTCGTACATATAAGTACACATATTTTTAAACTGTTGTTTAACTTGTTTTTTAAGTTTCTCTTCTTCACAATATTCTTGTATTCTTCCTCTTACAAATTCTATTACGGTAATGTGGTAGCGTGATAATTAAATCCTTCTATTACTTTAATTTTAAACCAATTCATTAATTCATCATGAAGCTTTTCTCCTAATTTTCACGGTAATTTGTCTATGAATTTCGTTAATAAATCTTGATCTAATGGTCTTCCTATTTGACTCCAATATTTATAGAATATATTAGCATATTCATCAAAATATCCTAAATCACAAATTTTTAATTGTTCTAAATTTCTAATTGCCCTGATTTGTTTTATAACATCATTCTTTCATCCATTCCTACCCTAATATTAATTTATTAATTAAATCTATAAAACTTATACCGTAATATTTATATCGAAATTATTTAGTTCTTCTAACATGTTTCCTTTCATCCAATCTCTCCAATCTAAATATATTTGTTTTTCATTATATCCTAAAGTACTTTCTAGATATATTAATTTATAATTAGGATCTATAATTGTTTCTAATGCTTCCATTGAATGTCTAAGTAAATTTCCTTCCCATTCAAATACTATCTTTTCCAATCTAGGTCTATGATTTTGTAATTTTAAAACTAATAAATCTTTTGCTTCAGGTAATTTTTCCCAATTTTCTAATTTTTTTAGCTCTATAAATTTTTTCTGCTTCTTTATATGTTATTTTACTTTATGAGATTCCTCGTTTTTCTAAATATTTTTCTATTTCTTTTTTCATTTATTATTTCGTATCTTACTAGTTTCTTGACTGCTCCATTACTACTAGGTTTAACTTCTTCATTTACTAAAACTTCATATTTTTCATAACATATTTCGATATGTTCCATTTCTTCAAAATTTAATTTTTCTATAAGTATCAAGTCTATATCTTCATATGTTATTTCTATATTATTACAAAATTCATTAAAAGTTTCTATATCTAAATATTTTTTTGGATATTCAAATATTATTTCTATGATTTTATTTCTATTAATTTCTAATATTTTTGTTTATCCATTTTGACTCTATTATTGCCATATTTAATTCTATGTCTTCTCTTATTTCTTCATTATCTTCATCGCATTCCTATCCTATTATAATTACTAAATGATTGATAAGCTTGATTTTTACTATCTATATATATTTTACTATTTGTTGGTACTTCTATCATTTTATTGCTATTTAAATGGTAGTTTCCATTGTAATCCTTTTAGTTCACTACTAGTTAATTTAGTAGGGTTATCATTTCTACGCATACTTACTTTTAAAACATTCTACTATATTTTCTCGTTTCAAATCTAAATTTTTATGGTATTTATTATATAATTTTTCTAAAAAGAAAATTTTTATTATGATATTTTTATATTCTGCATTCATTTTAAATCCTTTTGTCTGGACACTTAATTTTATATGTTTAGAAAATTCTTCTATATCTATATCTATATTTGGGATACATCCGACTCTACTGCTACTTTGTTTCTTAAGTCTATTTTCATTTGTAGCTATTTGTGCTTGTTCATGTCATAAAATCTACTATCATATAAATATAAATGGGCTTTTACGTCTAGCCTCTCTCATTTGACCTAATATTCCTATTACTATTATTCCATATGGATATCTATGTATTTTAATTTTCTTAATTGCCTTTTGCCTCTTTTACATATTAAATTTATTTCTTGTCTATTATTTCACTGCTAATTTTGTTTCATCCGTGTAGATATATATACTACTTTTTAGTTTTCTAATATTCCTTCATTATAAAGGTTTTTCTTTTTAATTTGATTAAATCTCTTGTCTAATAATATGTTTGCATCTTCTTCGTCAATTAAATCTTTTGTACGTTCTATTATTTCTTTTCCTTTATTTGAAAAATTTATAGATTTTTTTAATTTTTCTATCATTGTTATATCTATATTAGATTTTCTTGCTAATTCCATTATTTGAATATAACTTTTGGTCATAGTATTTCCTTAGTACTTTGCTTGTTTTCAAGTTGATATTACTTCTATATTTTTGTTTAGATTTATCAACTTTTCTTCTAGGTGTTCTAGATTTATTTCTGTTTTATATTTTTCTGTATTTAATACTATTCCTAAATCTCTAATAGATTTTTCTAGAAAATCGATTCTATTTAATATTTTTAATAATAATTTTATAATTGTATTTAATTGAGCTTGTGAAATATTATTACTATTTGAAATAAATATTTTTTTATTCCATTGATTCTATTCCTCTCCTTTTGAAGTTCTTCTAATATTTCTATTATATTATTGTCGCTTATTCTGGTGTTACCAATATCTAGATTTCTTTGCATTTTTCTATCGATATTGTTTTCTCTTTGCTATTATTGTTAATTTTGCACTTTTTTCATAATTATCTAATAAATTTACTACTAATAAATATCTATTCCAAATTTCTTGAGAATTAGGACTATCGTCGCTAATATATGACCTTCTAATATTGCTAGCAGTCCAATATTATCTTCTTAGTTTATATATTTTTCAAAAGTTTCTAAGGTACAAGAACGTAATGCTATTAAAGTAAATCCGTTCAAAGACATATATTTTTATTCACTTACTAATTTATTTATGTGTTCTATCTGCTGCTGTAATTTATTTTGTGTTTGTTTAATCTTCTACTTCTTTATTTAAATCTTCTATTAATTTTTTATTTCTAGTTCTACTTGGCTTAGGTGTTTTATATACTATTAAGTTTATTAGTTCTAATATTTCTTTCTTATTATGGAATTTTAAAATTTGATTATTAAAATTAGAAATTAGTTCTCTAATATAATCTAAGTTTTTTCTTAATATGCTTATGCTACTATTTTCTATTTTATCGATTATTATGGTTAAGTATTCTTCTAGATTTTGTCCTAAGTTTATTATAAGATCTATTATAAAATTTTTCTGACAGTCACTGGTATGAGGAATATGTTTATATTGATTTTCTAAATGATCTACGTTACAATATATTTTAAATTTTTCAGATAAGTTTACTTTAAGTTTTTTATGTTGTACTATTTCTAGATCTAAATAAGCTAATTTAGTGAAACTCATAAACTAATTAAAGATTAAATAAATAAGATTACTTGAGAGATAAAAATAAAAGTTTAAACAAAGGAAGCTCGTACAATTAAATAGATGCAAAAATATTGGTCTTTCAACATATATAAAATAATAGCATAAAACGTAAACACACTTAACTCCCCACTCACGCTCTAAAGCTCTCTCGGCCCAGAGATCAGGTAATGGACCAACGGAATAAAGTTTAAAAAGTGTTTATGCTATTATTCCTATGCTTACTTAGTTCTTATTATATTTTCTCACTTATGCATACATGGAGCTAATGACGTGTTTAAAAGTCGAGATCAATGTTTTTACCAAAAAAAGTCAAGATCAATGTTCCTTAAAGTTGGAAGCAACGACTATTTGTGGCACAATTGAGCTGCGATAGGCCAACCAATTGTACCTTTAGCACAAAAAAACTCAATTTTGGTTGCCAAAATTTGTGCGAGGTCATTTTCTTTGCGTTACGTAGTAAGGACCACCTAACCAATATCAATTGTGCCCAATTGTCCGTAACCTCATCTTGATTGAATTTAGAACAACTCTTTAAAGGTGTGTTTGATAACGTAGTAGTTTTTGATTTTTGATTTTGATTTTTAATTTTTACAAATTGAAAACGAAAACGTATTTGATAAATATTTTTCATTTTCTATTTTTTTTATAAAGGTTTTTTAAATTTTTGATAAAAAATGAAAACACTGAATTTATGTATTTACTTTGCGTTTTTGTTTGTCTTTTTGTCAATCTTCCTCATCGACTCCGTGCAACTTCATCACTTTGCGTGATCTCGTGGTATCACCATATAAGCTGATCCAGTGTCTACGATTGCAGATCCATTATGGTATCATCTGAATATGGTTGTGGGCTCTTAGACACGAGCTTCAATCATGGGTTTGTTTCAGTGCATGGTTGTGGATCTCCTGTCTGTATGTGCAATTCATCGCTAGTATAAATTTAATTTGGTTAAATTAAAGGGTTAGCTTGTCAGGTGACACTACAAAAAAATTCAATTAGTCACGAAAATGGTTGCTACAATAAAAATTTTCAAGTAACATTGTAAGTTTTTGGCCAAAAAAAAAAATGTCGTAATTGAATTAATGAACTTTTTAAATTTTGTTACAATTTAGCATTTGTTGTAGAAGTTTATAGCAAAATACCCATATACCATTTTGGCGCCACTTTTCCTGCCAAACTTATGCTTACGTGGCATAAAACTTTTATAATCTGCTACAATAACCAATCGTAGCCTCCGGACACAAAGCAATAACAAAAATTATAAACCATATTCGACGTCATTTAACACCTTACCCGTTAACCCAAATATCAGATCATCTCTCACAAAGTTGTTTTACACCATTCGAGTACAGGCACTGTTGCTCTCTTCTAAAGCGAACTAAGCTTTTTGGCTCTGGCGATCTTCTTCAGTTGATTGCGTACGAGTTGATAGTTGTAGTCAGTTGTATTTCTTTTTTTGCAATTAAATTTAGGGTTTATGGGGTGTACATGTCTATTTACTGAGATTTTTTTCGTTAAATTTCAGTAGTTAAAAGAGGGAAACAAGTTGATCTCACCTAGAAAAAAGAAGAAAATATTTGACCTTTCAGCCAGTGTAGGGCAAGTGGTGGCAACAACAATCTAAACTTTCTGGAATAGGAACTAGAGCCGGAATAGGAAAACAAGTGGACACACCCGCAAGGAAACCCATCTCGAAACCTGTGAGTTGCTTAAAACCTCCCTTGTTTTCTTGCTTGCCTTCGGTTCCTGAGGTATCTAATAACCTTGCTTCTGGTCGCCGTTGGCGCACCTCTCTTAACTATTGTCTATTTATTCTGGAATAATCTTTTTAGGAGGGACAATTTTACATATTTCTGCCAAATACTTCTATAATTTCTGTATACATTTGATTCGAAACATGCACTCTGTTTTTAAAGCTTGGAATATGAATTGTTTTCTACTTTCTTCACTATTTTGTTTACTTGTGGGCTTCTCTGTATTTGGGTGGATTTTTTAGAGTTTAATTCAAGATTTGGGTGCAAGATTTAGATTTCGGTGCAACCTTGCCATTGTGGTTGGTAGCAAACTTTTTTGTATGATATATCTCTTCCCTCCTTAAGTTCCTAACCCGCATGAAAAGATTCTATTCTTTTGTGTCGTGACTCCATATAAAACACGTGTGGAAAAGCATTTGAGAGCCACTAGCAGTACCTCGAACTGTAGAAAATATGAAACATGCTGAGACTGCATGTTTTTCTTGTTGCTTTAGTCTGGTGAAGATGTTGTGATGTAATTTTTGTTGAGATTGCATGCATGTCCTACTTTTGTTGGCTAAAGGTTATCTATTCTGCATTTTAGCTCCAACTTCTGTAATATTATGAAAGATAATTAAAATGTTTCATCTCCAATATTATCTAACAATTTAACTGTGTTAAACGATTTCACTATTCATCCTTTATTGCAACAAAATTGAACATTGATAGACTGAATTGAAAATTTTTGAATACAAAGGGCTCAATTTAAAAGCTAGAAATAACATATAGTAAATTGCATTAAACTTATACATGGAGATTCCGAACGTCAGCTTGTTATTCAATTTAATAGAAGGATGCTTATGTTGCAGCTACTAAGAGTTGTCAATTCCCATTTAGACTTTTACATTTTAAGCCAATGCAGACGACTTGCCCTGTACGCATACTTTTTTTTTAATATTATTTGCGTTTACATATAGATATACATATCCTTTCACAAAGAAGCTATAGCTATATATATATAGCTTTTTGAAGTTATGGACCTAAGCTAATTTCCTATCTGACCCATTTTGAAACATGTGTGCATGAACTTTTCCTAAAGTTATAACTGTCCTGTCCGTACGTACATATGTTTGTGGGATTAGGAGCTGTAAGTGACTCTGAGGCCCTCAATGTCGTCTCTCTCTTTGTTGTTTCCTTTTTCTCATAGAATTAATAAAGGATAGGACCATTAGGTATGTAATCTATCCTACTGTGGTCTTCATTCTTTATTTGAATATGTACATTTATTCTTGCTGCTTCAGCAAGCCTCTATTGCAGGTCATCCTCTGATTTGTAATTATTAGTTAAACTCCTCCTATTCCTTGCTTCAAATACCCCATGCAGTCTTCTTTTCCAGGCAATGCAATAGTCCATTAGGCTTCGAATACTAAGCACCTTGTCTCTTGTATAGTATTTATTTATCATCTTTTTTTGCCAATATGTTTAGTAAATCCATACTAAAAACATAAATAAATATATTATTAAGACTTCGATTTTCTAAAAATCTTTTGTCGATCATGCATAAAATGTCTCCTATTAGTCCCCACTTATTGCATCCTCTCTTTTGTAGTCAGCCTGTTATTAATGGTGAGCTAGGCGATAGAGCTGAAGTTGAAGTAGGCTGTTTGAACCGAACAAATTCTCCTCCAGCTAAATTTCTCACTGTTCATGTGAAGTTTAGGCTTTCAGAGTGAACTTAATTGCTAACTTGGCATTTGTTCTTTATATCAAAGAATGAAATATATTCGTATATATTTTACATGTGCATATCTTACGTATATATCTTATATATATATATATATATATATATATAGTCATGCACATATGGTAGTATAAGATCTGTAATCCCAATTTATGTAAAAAATTATTGACATACTTCTTGTATTCAATGTTGAAGTCATGTTAGTTTTATCTTTTCACTTGTTGATTATATGGAGGTTGTAAATTATTTGGTTTTCTATTTTAATATTACAACTCAGATGTCTATGTCATTGATGGGATTCCTCAGCTAATTTTTGTCTGTTCAAGCTACACTATTGAGGTTAGAGTAGACTTCATTATTATGTCCCTTAAATCTCTTAAGTTTGCCCATCAGGTTCACTGAGCACCTTTTTGTTTCTCTATGTGGGTTTGGTTGAAAGACAGTAGAAGCATAATGAATCTCAGTTGATCATGTTGCTCATCTTAAACCATATGATGGAGGGTCATCAGCTGCAACACAGTGTAAGTGCCCATTATCATTCACCCTGAAGCCTGACAAAGATAGAATGTTTCACTTGCCCGTAAAGACTCTATCTCTACAGCCGCTTCTCTTTCCTTTTCATTACAAACAAAGCGATCTGCTTTCACAACTAATAAGGCGTAAAAGAAAGGAGTCTTGGTATTCGTTCTGACTTCCGCTCCGCTCACAAAGGAACAAGATCTGGATTTGACTAGGGCGAGCAATGTTCTCTCTTTTCTATGTGTGTATTATGTATTATACTTTTTATTTATCATGAAGCCACTAATAGTATTCCCTACTGTTATAGTCTTTGGATTTTGAGTGATTATCTAAGTTTCTTTCACCTATACCCTGTAGAAAAATGTTGGATTTGTATGTGATTGAAAATTTAGACTTGGACAATTTCCGACTTAAGGAATATGAACTGACACTTTGCTTGTACAATGTACAGATAATTGAATCCATCATGAAAGAATGAAGATGAAGGAAATGCTCCATGTGCAGGCTTAAATTTTGTTCATTGGATATACTATTTTGTTTGGTAAGACACAGTTAGTAACTTAACTTTATGTATCCAGTTATAATAATAGGAAATTGATCCAGTTAGGAAGAAACATATGCAGTGGTCTTTCCTTAAAGTTTACTTATACGTGGTAGTTTAAGGAAAGACCATGCATTTGTCATAAAGTGATAAGTATTTTGTATAGTATAGTTTAGGTCATGGATAATCTGATGAATTTTGTTTAAAGCTGATTAGGTAGATTTGATGCTTTTTATATTGAGCTAAATTTGTGATATCAATTATGGAAGACAAACAATGTATTTTCCAACTATATTTTATAAAATACTCTAAGTATTTTTGGTGAAAAAATACTCTAAGTATTGATGTTAAAGTCTAAGTAATATCTAATCTTTATAGATAGCATATGTCGTAGGGAATAGTTGTGATTATTTGTGTGAAAATTGATTTCATAACTTTACTATCAGCAGTATAATAATTCAATAGATATTGTTATATTAAAGTAGGAATAATTACAATGGTGTGTGCATAATTAATGAGCAGCTACAAAAATTATTTGTAACCCAATTACAACCAGTAACAAACATTACAAACGTTTGTACCTGTACATGTAAAATGTATATTGATCTGTATATGGAAGAATAATTATAATTACAAGTGTAAATAATTCATAAGTACATACAAATTTATTGTAACAATACTATAACTTCGTAACAAAATATACTTTCGTAGCTAATTGACATATATGTGTTGGTTGTAATTATAATGAAACATTTATGAAAATTAATCCGTCAATATTTGATCTACATTGACAAAATCCATCCTTGTAGCTAAATGTTAGACATGATATTAATTTCGTAGCTATACTACAGACACAAAATAATTATTATAACTAAAATATAGCTACGAAGTATAATTTCGTAACACTTAAACAAATAGTAATGAAAAAGTAGTTGTACTTAAATGCATATTTTGTAACAAATCATCTGAAACACCAACATTTTCATACCTAATTAGCTACGACAAGACTTTTAGCCACCAAAAAATTACCAATTAGTGATGAAATTTTTATACCTAAATGTTTAGCTTACTGAGATGTGTCGTAACAAAAACACCACATTTAGTCACGAAAATTGAATTTAGTACTTAAAACTATTCTATCATGGGCCTTTAACAATAGGAAGCTACAAAATATTTTCATCACTATATGTGAATCAAACGATTTTGTGTAGCTCATTAATAACCTTTAAAGTACGATTTTAGGTTAGTGGCTAAACCAAATTTTTATATAGTGTGATGATGGAGGGTGGGCAATTTTGTATTCTTTTGCTGTCAAGGATGTTCAAGACAAAGTATAAGTAGGCTAATGCTGTGGGAAGAAAAACAATTATACATGTGAGAACATTGTTTTCCAAGGCCATATGTATTGCAAACTTTTGTTAGTAGAGGGCTTTTTCCTATATATTATCTATACAATCTGCTTTCTTTTTGAACTTGTTCCTAATAGGCTATTGGAACAAGAATCTTGGAGTTCCTCTTTCACTTGAGGTCTGATTTGTTGAGAATTTTGTGTTCTAGAATCATTGCCGCATGTGTTATGTACATAGAGAAAGCAATGACTCATAGAATCCAACATTTTTTCTTTATCTGACTACCTAGGATAAAGACATAACAAATAATTAATAACTCCAAACAAATTTAAACTAAATAAAATAAGGCTAACTAGCAGAGAAATCCCAAAATTAAAGTAAACTTGAAATCCTGGATTAGTGAAGAAGACCTTAACAAAAATGCCTCCATATGATCTCCATCACATTGCTATTGAAATTATATTTCATATGTTAAAATTCTTAGCATTAGTCTTTGCTTGTATTGGCAAGTTAACATGAAGCATTGATGAGGCTATTGTGATTGGTGTTGCTCATTCTCTATCTTTTTCAGCTTTTGTCTTGCAGGTATTCTAATTGTTGATATATATATATATATATAACTATTTAAAAAAACAAATATCAAGTCTATTTTTTTTTTGTATTGGCACATTTAATGTGATTGTGCAAAATACTAGCATATTCTCTTCTTATTGTATGCCATATTTTCAGAAGTTAGCCTCTTAGTGCAGTTGTATAGTACCTTTCTTCAGAGAGTAGGCTCTTTTAAGTTCTGAAAACATTCCAACTTGACTAAGTCATAGCTATCCCATTTGGGAATACTTCCTAGAGTTGCTTCATTTCCTTAAAAAGCCATAAGGTTTTCTAGAAAATTGTTTCAACCCATTGTTATGATATTTGGCTTCCATTCAATTGTGATTGGTACTGTGAAAAATTTATACCTTGCTTCTTTTGTCACTTGATTGGGTTTGTGAATTAAGAGTAGACCTTATAGTTGAATATTGAATGCTAAAAGGATGATGACCTTTTGATATTTCAACCTGATTGATATCTCTTTTATGAGTTTATTGATCAAGGAAAATAACGAATGAAGAATGCAGGGCTAGGCATTAGTTATTATTGGTTTGTATCATTAACTTTTCCTTGCATCTAATCTGGATTATACATTATCTCATTAGCTAAAACTATGCAAAAAATATATATGAATCTATCACACACTAATACTCCCTCTCATCAAAGCATGTCCAACAATTTGATTTGGTTGTGGCTTGTGGGTTTGTTACGATTTTAACACAAGATCCAAATGGCAAACGAGCTTTAATAATAATAAAAAGGTCTTATGTAGATTTTTTCCTTCTTAGATGTTGATGAGTGACATATTGAGAAGGGATCGGTGGTCAAAATTACACCACATACATACTGAATGGCCATTTTTGTATGTTGCCCACTAGCCATAGCAGCACATTGCTATTATAATATACCTCTAGGCACAACAACAAATTGCTATTCTCATATACCTCTAGGCACATTGCTATTCTCATGCTAAATGTGATTTTGTTTGTACAACTTAAATGTAATTTTGTTATATTTGTACACATACTACTCCAAGTTGGTTATTAGGTTAATTTTTTTTTCTAGTAGATTTTAAAAGAACAGTCAAATATGAACCCTTTTTGAAGATGTTGATGATGAGGGGAAAAAGGGAAGGAATACGATTAAGAAGAATGAGGTTATTTA